>JAOTQR010080075.1:0-10114 GCA_025774065.1 Solanum ossicruentum
AGGGAATTCATTATTGTAATTAATAAAGGGAATATATCTTGTCTTCCCTACTTTATTTATTGCACTTGATGAGGGCTTTCTTTATTTGTTGCACTTGATTAGGGAATTTACTAGTTTCGGGATTATGGAAAAAATGCAGCACACTAATAAGGCGATCTTTAGGGGAAAAAAATTAATATAAAACCATAGTGCTCATTTTCCCATCCTCTCCCTCTGTTCGAGATACATCGGTTTTGTAAATGATTTCAGTACAAGGTTCAAATATAAGGGTGATCAAACAAACAAATAATATGCTAATGAATTTCACAAACAATAGACCTCACTTTGAGCCCCGAGCGACTAATCTTTTAAGGGGTGTTTGAAACCGGCTCTTTTGTTATATTGACTTTCTTGACTTCAAGTTTGGTCCCATGTTTTATGACAGCAAGTTCTATAGACCGAGTTCTATATTTTCAGGGTTCGGTCCAACGTTTTATGACTGCAAGTTCCATAGAACAAGAACAAGTTATAGATTTTCAGGTCCGATGTTTTATGACTTCAAGTTTGGTCAGACTGACTATAGAACAAGAACGAGTTATAAATTTTCTAGTCCGATGTTCCATATACTAATCTCGATTTCTGGTATCGGCCAGACCTATAGAACTGGTAGCGGTCAGACGTTTTATTACACCGATCAGAGCCTGAGTTCTATATTTTCAGGTCCCCATATACAAAGAACGAGTTCTGGTAGCAGCCAGACCCCGAGTTATATATTTGCAGACCCGATGCTTTCAGTCAGACCCGGTCCAATCCATAGAACTGGAACTCTAGCTAGGGTTTTGGACTTGAAGTGTATTACATTTCAAAGGGCCTATTCAACTATCACAAATTATGGTTACTGGGATCGATTCAAAAGATCAATTGGGACTACAAGATGGAAGAAGAGCTTTCCTGGTAAGATATACGCATCTATTCTACTGTTAGAACCCTACCCTTGAATTACAGATTTTAAGGATCTAACATATGGCTTTCTAACCTTGCTAGAGCAGTACACTTACTCTATGAAATCTTAGTATGTCAAATTGATGATGGGATATATCATGCAATTACCTAATGTGTTAGGCATGATCTACCGTAGCAAAGAACAATCATTAAGTTAGAAACCTTACATCAACTCTACAAAATGACTTAGAACATGAAGAAGGGAAACATTTTCTAAAATGTCTCATAGCCTCTGGCTCATAGTTGTGGTGCACAACACAACCATACAAGACTCTAATCGACGCGGTGTGTTGGATATCGAGGACCATTAACATCCTAGTGCTCGGGTACCCAGTTTGTCACTACCCAAGACTAGGACCTAGATGTGACACGGCGACTAGGGAACCCAAAGTGACCCCAAACAATCCTCTTAATATATCATTACACATCACTGGTCGCCAAAGCAATTAAACAACATAATAAGAGTAGAAATAAGGGAAGATGGGCTAAAGGGATACTTTCATAACATAAGCATCAAAACAAGAGAGTCAAGGATCAATACATAACATGTCCAATAACACCTCTATTACATAGATAAGAGCAGGGCCAAGACAAACAACCGCGCTCACACTCATAGTTAATACATACATAAAAAAAGATAGTCTTAGAACATAGTATGAGATCATAAACATCATCCCTTGAATAGAGGACTCACCAAATAAATGGAGGGAAATTGTACTAGCCATGTGGAGGAAAAAAATGCAATCAACACTATAAAATGCACATCTCAGCAGGCCTAAAACTTTCTTATTGTAGTAAGGGAAAATGCAACTCATAGCACTCATCAAATAATACTCATAGCAATAACCCCAAAAGTAGTAAATTATAGCACAAAAAAATGCAAAAACTTGCGAATGGTAGTAAGGGAAATAGGGGATGCATTAAAGGCCCAATATCAACAGCACATCAGAGGGGCGATTCCCTTTATTAATTACAATAATGAATTCCCCTAGGGAGCAAAATGCACATCTCAAATAAAGCAAAAATGCACATATCACTATTCAGAACTCTTGACACTAGGCCAAAAACAGGAAAAAAGAAAAAAGAAAAAAGAAAAAAGCAAACCATAACCCCAAAACTAGTAAATTCCCTAATCAAGTGCAATAAATAAGGAGAGCCCTCATCAACTGCAATAAATAAAGTAGGGAAGACAAGATATATTCTCTTTATTAATTACAATAATGAATTCCCTAGGGAGCCCTCATCAAGTGCAATAAATAAATCCCTAGGGGTTGAATTAAAGGCACACTATCAGCAGCCCTCATCAAGTGCAATTAATAAAGAGCCCTAGGGAAGAGCAATACACGAAAATAGGAAATTTGAAAACGGGCGTGATTTGGGAGTGCAATAAAGAAAGAGTATATACCTTAGTAAACTTTCGATTTCTTTCAAATAGCACTCATAGCAATAACCCCAAAAGTAGTAAATTATAACACAAAAAAAGTTCAAAAACTTGCTACTGGTAGTAAGGGAAAATAGGGGGTGCATTAAAGGCCCAATATCAATAGCACTCATCAGAGGGGCGATTCCCTTTATTAATTAAAATAATGAATTCCCCTAGGGAGCAAAATGTACATCTCAAATAAAGCGAAAATGCACATATCACTATCCAGAACTCTCGGCAGCAGGCCAAAAACAAGAAAAAAGAAAAAAAAAAGAAAATCCATAACCCCAAAACTAGTAAATTCACTAATCAAGTGCAATAAATAAAGAGAGCCCTCATCAAGTGCAATAAATAAAGTAGGGAAGACAAGATATATTCTCCTTATTAATTACAATAATGAATTCCCTAGGGAGCCCTCATCAAGTGCAATAAATAAATCCGTAGGGGTTGAATTAAAGGCATATTATCAGCATCCCTCATCAAGTGCAATAAATAAAGAGCCCTAGGGAAGACCAATACCATAAAAGTAGGAAATTTGAAAACGGGCGTGATTTGGGAGTGTAATAAAGAAAGAGTATATACCCTAGGGAACTCATTATTGTGATTAATAAATATATCTTGTAAACCCTAGGGTGTATACTCTTTCTGTATTGCACTCCCATATCACGCCCATTTTCAAATTTCCTACTTTTGTGGTATTGCTCTTCCCTAGGGCTCTTTATTAATTGCACTTGATGAGGGCTGCTGATAGTGTGCCTTTAATTCAACCCCTAGGGATTTATTTATTGCACTTGATGAGGGCTCCCTAGGGAATTAATTATTGTTATTAATAAAGGGAATATATCTTGTTTTCCCTACTTTATTTATTGCACTTGATGAGGGCTCTCTTTATTTGTTGCACTCGATTAGGGAATTTACTAGTTTTGGTGTTATGGATTTTCTTTTTTCTTTTTCTTGTTTTTGGCCTGCTGCCAAGAGTTCTGAATAGTGATATGTGCATTTTCACTTTATTTGAGATGTGCATTTTGCTGCCTAGTGGAATTCATTATTATAATTAATAAGGGGTAATTGCCCCTCTGATGAATGCTGTTGATATTGGGCCTTTAATGCACCCCCTATTTTCCCTTACTACCATTAGCAAGTTTTTGAACTTTTTTTGTGCTATAATTTACTACTTTTGGAGTTATTGCTATGAGTGCTATCTGATGAGTGCTATGAGTTGCATTTTCCCTTACTACAATAAGAAAGTTTTAGGCCTGCTGTGATGTGCATTTTATAGTGTTGATTGCATTTTTAACCCTAGGGTATATACTCTTTCTTTATTGCACTCCCAAATCACTCCCGTTTTCAAATTTCCTACTTTCGTGGTATTACTCTTCCCTAGGGCTCTTTATTAATTGCACTTGAAGAGGGTTGGTGATAGTGTGCCTTTAATTCAACCCCTAGGGATTTTTTTATTGCACTTGATGAGGGCTCCCTAGGGAATTCATTATTGTAAATAATAAAGGGAATAAATCTTTTCTTCCCTACTTTATTTATTGCACTTGATGAGGGCTCTCTTTATTTATTCCACTTGATTAGGGAATTTACTAGTTTGAGGGTTATGGATTTTCTTTTTTCTTTTTTCTTGTTTTTGGCCTACTACCGAGAGTACTGAATAGTGATATGTGCATTTTCGCTTTATTTGAGATGTGCATTTTGCTCCCTAGGGGAATTCATTATTGTAATTAATAAAGGGAATCGCCCCTCTGATGAGTGCTATTGATATTGGGCCTTTAATGCACCCCCTATTTTCCCTAACTACCATTAGCAAGTTTTTGCACTTTTTTTGTGCTATAATTTACTACTTTCGGGGTTATTGCTATGAGTGCTATCTGATGAGTGCTATGAGTTGCATTTTCCCTTACTATATTAAGAAAGTTTTAGGCCAAGTCATGCTGTAGAGTTGAAGTAAGCTTTCCTCCCTAATGCCTTTTCTTTTCTATGCTAGATCATGCCTAACACGAGAGTAAGATGAGTCCACACATCCGAGGAGCAACCGGCCAATGGAGAGCTTAGGGATGCTCTCACATTGCTTGTACAAATGTTGGCAAATCAAGCCAATCAAGGGGCTAAAGCCCCTCATGCTCCGACACCGGCCTTTTGGGTGAGACATTTCATGAGAATGAATCCCTCGAAATTCCATAGGTCAAAGATGAGTGTGGACTCCCAAGAATTCGTTGATGAGGTTTACAAGATTTTGTTTATTATGGGTGTGAGGCCAGAGGATAAGGCGGCATTGGAGGCTTTCAAACACAAAGGGGTAGCACAAATATGGTACAACCAATGGAAGAAGGAAAAGTGAGTCAACTATGTGGTGCTTTGGGAGGAGTTCAAGGTGGCCTTCCTTGATCGGTTCTTCCCCCTTGAACTTAGGGAAGCTAAGTTGGTGGAATTTATGAATTTGAGACAAGGGTCCATGAGTGTGAGGGTGTATGCCCTTAAATTCAACCAACTTTAAAAGTATGCTCTACATTTGGTGGCCGACTCAAGAGCTAGGATGCACAAATTTGTGATAGGTGTGTCCGACTTGGTTGGTGAGGAGTGTCGATCCACCATGTTGATTATTGACATGGACTTGTCTCGTTTGATGACCTATGCCAAGCAAATGAAGGGTGAGGAATTGAGGAAGAGGAGGGGTCATAAGGCTAAGAGATCCCGTTTCAAGGGTATGTTCCAAAAGGGTGACCGGATCCACCAAGGCCAAGGGTCCTCTAATGTTTCTAATAGGGGATTTGCCAAGGACTTCCAAAGGACCCAAGGTGTTGGTGTTGTGGCTCCTAATGAGGTGTGTCTTAGGTGTGGTAAGGGTCATAAGGGCCCATGTTTGAGAGACACTAATTTATGCTTTGGTTATGGGGAAGTGGGTCACATAAGGTGGATTTCCCTCATAATTGCAACAAGGGAAAAAAGGTTTGTCCACAAGGTGCTAATGAGGTTCCTTTAGGGAGAGGTTGCCAATTGGGGCACAGTCAGTTGTATGCATTATATGGGAGGCAAAGGGTGGATGAGTTCCCCAATTGTTTTACTGGTATATTGAAAATCTTTGACTTTGATGTGTGTGCATTGATTGATCCAGGTGCCACTACCCCTTTGTTGCAAAAAAGTTCCATGTTGACCCTAAGTTGTTGCATGAGCTATATGAGTTATCTACTCCTGTTGGTGCATCTATTGTTGTTAGAAAAGTTTATAGGAGTTGTCGTATTTGCATAAAATATTGCTTTGTGATCTTGTTGAGTTAGACATGATTGATTTTCATATTATCTTGGGATGGATTATTTGCATGAATAATATGCTTCTATTGATTGTAGAACCCATAGAGTCAAATTCCAATTCCCAAATGAACCCATCTTTGAGTGGGAGAGTCAAGATGTGGTGTTAGGGGTAGGTTCATCTCTTGCATTAAAGCCTGTAAGTTGATCTCTAACGAGTGTCTTTATCAACTTGTTTGGGATGTGGAGTCTAAAGTCCTTCAAATAGAGTTAGTTGGGGTCGTAAATGAGTTTCTTGATGTCTTCCCAAATGACCGTCCCGATGTTCCTCCCAAAAGGGAAATAGGCTTTGGCATAGACCTCCTCCCTGATATTCATCCCATTTCTATTCCCCTTTACCATATGACCTCGACGGGGTTGAAGGACTAGAAGGAGAAATTGAAGGACTTGTTGAAGAAGGGGTTCATTAGGCCTAGCCAATCACCTTAGGGTGCACCGGTGTGGTTTGTGAAAAAATAGGAATGTCCCCTTAGGATGTGTATTGACTACCGACAACTTAATAGGGTCACCATCAAGAATAGATATCCTCTTCCGAAAATTGATGATTTGTTTGACCAGTTGCAAGGGGCTAGGCATTTCTCTAAGATTGATCCTTGGTCCGGGTATCATCAAATGAAAGTGAGGGAGTGTCATATTCCCAAGACAGCCTTCCGGACTAGATATGGGCATTATGAGTTTGTTGTAATGTCTTTTGGTTGACCAATGCCCTGGCCATCTTCATGGACCTTATGAAATGGGTCTTTAAGCCCTACCTTGAATCATTTGTTATGGTCTTTATTGATGATATTTTGATCTATTCCCGTGGTGAGGAGGAGCATTAGGCTCATTTGAGGTTTGTATTGCAAAGATTGAGACAGGAGAATTTGTATCCTAAATATGAAAAGTGTGAATTTTGGTTGAGGAGGTTTATTTTCTAAGACATGTGGGTTCGGGGGATGTTATTAAGGTGGATCCTAAGGAGATCGATATGATTAGAAATTGGCCTAGACTATTGACCCCATCGGATATTAGGAGCTTCCTAGGCTTAGAGGGCTACTATTGTAGATTTATGAATGGGTTCTCTTCGATTTCTTCCCCTGTGACAAAATTGACTCAAAAGAATGCTAAGTTTGTGTGGACCGATGAATGTGAGAGGAGATTCCAAACCTTGAAAGGTAAGCTTGTATCCGCTCCTATATTGTCACTACCGGATTAGCTTAAATGATTTGCGTGGTGTATTGTGATGCTTCTAGAGTTGGGTTTGGTTGTGTGCTAATGAAAAATGGTAAGGTGAGAGCCTATGCTTCTAGGCAACTCAAAGTGTATGAAAAGAACTACCCTGCTCATGATCTTGAGTTGGCTGTCGTAGTATTTGCATTGAAAATTTGGCTACATTATTTGCATAGGGTGCATGCTGATGTGTTCATCGATCATAAAAGCCTCCTGTATGTCTTCACTAAAAAAGATCTTAACTTGAGGCAAAGAAGGTGGGTAAAATTTCTTAAAGATTATGATATAAGTGTGCACTATCATCCGGGTAAGGCAAATATGGTGGCGGATGCCTTGAGTAGGGTGTCTATGGGTAGCCTAGCTCATATGGATAGTGGTGAGAAGGAGATGGCTAGGAAACTATACCGGTAGTCTAGGTTGGGGGTTAGATTAGAGGAGGTTGCCAGTGGGGATGTTGTTGTGGATGGTTCTAGGTCTTTCTTGGTTGATTAGGTGATGACAAAACAAGATCATGATCCTTCCTTGGTACAATTGAAGGAAGTGGTAAAGGAGGGAAAGGTAGAGGTTTCTCCCAAGGAGGAGATATTGCCCTTAGATACCAAGGTATGTATGTGTATCGTGTGTTGATGGCTTGATAGTAAAGATCCTTGTTGAGGCCCATAACTCTTCCTATTCTATCCACTCCGGTTCCACCAAAATGTATAGAGACTTGAGAGAGGTGTATTGCTGGGGAGGCATGAAAAGGGATATCTCCAAATTTGTTTCCGATTATCATAGTTGTCAACAAGTCAAAGCTGAGCATCAAAGGCCGAGCTGCCTAACCCAAGACATAGAGATTCCTACTTGGATGTGGGAGGTGATTAATATGGATTTTTTGGTTGAGTTTCCCAAGACTAAAAAAGGTTTTGATTCCATTTGGGTTGTGCTTGATAGGATTACAACATTGGCTGATTTCTTACTAGTTAAGAGCACATATGGTGTTGAAGATTATGCAAGGTTGTACATTCATGACTTGGCAAGGTTGCATGGGGTTCCTTTGTCCATCATATCGGATCATGGTGCTCAATTTACCTCACATTTTTGGAGGTCCTTCCAAAGAGGTCTTGGTACTAGAGTTAAGCTTTCTACGACCTTCCACCCTCAAATAGATAGCCAAGCCGAAAGGACCATCCAAATCCTTGAGGATATGCTTAGGGCATATGTGTTGGAGCTTAAAGCTAGTTGGAATGATCATCTTCCATTTATTGAGTTTGCCTACAATAATAGCTATCATTCTAGCATTGATATGAGTCCTTTTGACGTTCTCTATGGTAGATATTGTAGATCACCGGCGGGGTGGTTTGAGGTTGGGGAGATGTTGTTAGGACCAGATCTGATTATGGAGACTCTTGAGAAGGTTAGGATGATTAGAGAAAGGTTGAAGTTGGCTCAAAGTTGCCAAAAGTCCTATGCCGATGTGAGAAAATGGAATCTTAAATTTCGAGTTGGTGATTGGGTTTAATTGAAGGTGTCACCTATGAAGGGTGTGGTCCATTTTGGTAAGATGAGAAAGTTGAGCCCAAGATATGTGGGTCCTTATAGGCTGATGAGAAGGGTTGGCAAGGTAGCTTATGAGTTGGATTTGCCTAGAGAAATGGATTTGGTTTATCTGGTATTTCATGTGTCTATGTTGCAGAAATGGGTGGGTGATCCGAATGCTATTATACCTCTTGATGTTGTGGGTGTGATTGAAGATAATTTGACATATGAAGATATTCTGATTCAGGTCTTGGATAGGCAAGTGAATAGGTTGAGAAACAAAGAGATAACTATCGTTAAGGTCCTTTGGAGGAATCAACAAGTTGAGGGTGCTACTTGGGATGCCGAAGTGGACTTGCAAAAATGATATCCTTACCTTTTCAACTCCACTCAAGGCTAAGGTATTGATCTAAGTACTTTATATGATCCTAATTCTTAAGTACAGGCCTCATGTCATTGCATATCTTCATGTTTAAATTGATACGTGTATGATGATTATACAGTTATGATGAGATTTTTGAAATGATGTTTAAGTGCATTGTTGCATCTCTATGTGGGCCAAAATTGTCATGTTTGTGTCTCTCATATACGTCTCTTTGCCATTTGGGGACAAATGTTCCCAAGGGTGAGATATTGTAACGATCCCAAAAAGTACCAGAAAATATACCTCGGAAGTTCCCGGAATCATAATTTCCATATATATAATAATCCAAGTGTGATATCGAAAATCTGACTTCATATTCTTGTTCATGGGGCCATTTTGGAGTGAAGAGGAGTCTAACCCCGATTTTAAATCAACCGTATCAAAATTCGAAATTCCAAAAAATGCAATTTCTAGTGAGGTTTATGCGTTCTTCCGCAATGCGCACTAGTGTTAAAACTGGTGCAGATTTTTGACTTCGGTCCAAGACTTTTAAATCTTTGGCCTAAGTGTTCCCAAACATGAAAATACTTATACTTAGCCATTTTTCACCCTCATACCATTCTAACCATTCCCTAATACTCATTCAAACACTTAGCCAAATATTTTACTCCAAACTCAAGTGTCAAAACCATTTTCAGATTCTTAAGGATTGCACTCAAGCTTCAAGTCTCCTTCTTCATTCCGCATCAAGTTCATCCCCAAAGCTAAGGTATATGGGTTTCTTTCATGGGTTCCTTTCACCCATAATGCCCAAGCCTCCTTTTACCCTAATTTGCATGATTTAAAGATGATTTACTCATGGGTCTTATTTATTATGAAAATCACTGCACACTATGTTGGGGTTTATGAAATGGTGATTGTTTTGATATGTTTTAAGCTATGAAACCACGGTCTATTGTATGATTTGATGAAGGATTTTGATGTATATTGCTTGAGGGTGTTACTAAGTATTTATTGATGGTTTTACATTGGATTTTCTAGCATGATTTCACTCTTGAATTTCATGGTTTTACACTAGTACTACACACCCTCTAAGTGTTTGATAAAATGACCGGTTATGATTTTCCGGAGGAATTGAAGGTCCAATGCATGTCTTACGAGTTGAAAGACTACATGATGATGAAATTTGTATCTATCTATCTATCTATCTATCTACCTATCTATCTATCTATCTATCTATCTATATATATATATATATACATATATATATATAATATTATCTTACATTGTGTTGGAATGTTATCATGC
>JAOTQR010080076.1:0-10114 GCA_025774065.1 Solanum ossicruentum
CAAATACACCAAATCATTGACCTCAAACTCCAAGTCTTTTCTCCTAATGTCTGTGTAGGATTTCTGTCGACTCTGCGTAGTCCTAAACCTTTCTCAAATGATCCTCACCCACTCCATAGCTTGATGAACCAAGTTTAACCCAATCAATTCTGCTTCACCTACTTCAAACCATCCAATCGATGATCTACACCTCCTTCCATAGAGTTCCTCATACGGAGTCATCTGAATGCTCGAATGGAAGTTGTTGTTGTAAGCACACTTCATCAAAGGCAAATGGTCATCTTAATTACCTTTAAAGTCAATGGCATAGGCTCTTAATATATCCTCCAACATTTGAATAGCCCATTCTACTCCGCCATCTGCCAGCGGATGAAAAGCGGAGCTAAGGTGCACTTTTCTACCCAAACCCTTCTGAAAAGATCTCCAAAACTAAGTGTGAATTGAGCTCTCTATATGAGATGATGGAAAAAGGGACTCCATGTTGTATAACAATATCCTTTATGTATAGTCGGGCATGATCCTCCGTGGTGTCTGTCATCTTTACTGCCAAGAAGTGGGCAGATTTTGTTATCCTGTCAACTATCACCCAAATTGAATCACGTTGTCTGTGGGACCTCAGAAAGGTTGTGACAAAGTCCATGATAATCATCTATCTCTTTAACTTTGGAATCTCAATGTTCTAAACTACTTCACATGGCCTTTGGTGTTCAACTTTAACTTGTTCGCAATTCGAGCACTTGGAAACAAACTAAACAATATCTCTTTTCATTCTACTCCAATAATAGACTTCCTTCAAGTCATGGTATATCTTGGTAGACCCTGGATGGATGGAATATGTGGAATTGTGGGCCTTTTCCATAATCCTCTCTCGAACGCCATCAATCGGGAACACATAATCTACCTTGATACCTCAATACTCTATCTCCCCTTTTGGCGAAAGCCACCACCTTCTGCTTATGCACACCCTTCTTCAAGTATAATATGACAAGATCTTGATCTAGTTTCTCCTTCACCTCCACTACTAGAGGTGATGCAAATCCATTATGCATGAAAACTCCTCCTTCGCCTGATTCATCTAATTAAACTCTCAATCGTGCCAGTCTATGAACTTCTTTAGCTAACTCTCTTTTCTCCTCCTCTGTAAGGGCAATGCTCTCCACGGACAACTTTCTAAGAGCATCAACAACCACATTAACTTTTCATGGGTGGTAGAGGTTACTCAAGTCTTAGTCTTTGAGCAACTCAAGCCATCTCCTCTGTCTCAAGTTAAGCTCTTTATGGGTGAAGTCGTATTGCAGGCTCTTGTGGTCTGTGAATACATCCATATGTGCTTCATACAAATAGTGGTGTCATAATTTGAGAGCTAATACCACTGCTGCCAACTGTAAGTCATGAGTAGGATAGTTCATTTCATGCACCTTAAGCTATCTAGAAGCGTAGGAAACAACCTTCCCCCTATGCATCAACACACATCCCAATCATACTTTTGAAGTATCGCAATAAATCATGAATCCATCCATCCCATCGGGCAAGGTCAACACCAATACAGTAGTCAACCTCGTCTTTAGCTCTTGAAAGCTTTTCTCACACTCGTCAGACCATTACAACTTAACCTTTTTCTGAGTCAATTTGGTCAACGATGCAGATATGAAAGAGAACCCATCAACAAACCTTTAGTTATAGCCAGCCAATCCCAGAAAACTCCTTATCTCGATCGAAGAAGTTGGTCTAGGCCAGTTCTTCACCTCCTCAATCTTTTGAGTATCCACTTGAATTCTATCTCCAGAAACCACATGACCCAATAAAGCCACAGATTTGATCCAAAACACATACTTACAGAACTGTGCATATAGCTCATTTTCTCTAAGCATCTGTAAAGCGATTCTAAGGTGATTTACATGTTTCTCCTCATATTTGGAATACACCAAAATATCATCAATAAACACGTTTACGAACATACCAAGATACTATCTGAATACTCTGTTCATCAAGTTCTTAAAGGCTGCAGGTGCATTTGTCAACCCAAACAACAACACCTAGAAATCAAAGTGACCATATTGGGCTTGAAAAGCCATGTTCGAGATGTCACATTCTCTTACTTTCAATTAGTGATAGCCTGATCATAGGTCTATCTTAGATGAAACAGTGGCACCCTAAAGTTGGTCAAACAAGTCATCAATCCTTGGAAGGGGATACTTATTCTTAATTGTCACCTTATTTAATTGAAGGTAGTCAATGCACATCCTAAGGGAACCATCTTTCTTTTGCATAAATAAGACCAGAGCACCCCAAGGAGAGACACTTGTCTTATAAATCCTTTCTCTAATAAATTCCTCAACTGCTCCTTCAACTCTGCATAGGACATTCTATAGAATGGATTAAAAATAGGTTAAGTGTCAGGGAGAACATCAATTCCAAATTCAATCTCCCTATTAGGAGGGACTCCAGGCAGATCGTCTGGAAACACATCAGGAAACTCGCTCACGATCAGGACAGACTCAAGAGTAGAGGGCTCAACTTGTTAGACTTGACTTGCACGAAGTGGTAGATACATCCCTTAAAGATTAGTCTTTGGGCCTTGAGGTAAGAAATAAACATACGCTTTGGAGTAATAGAATATCCCTTCCACTCAATAACAGGCTCATTCGGGAACTAAAATTGGCAGTCTGGGTTTAGCAGTCAACAGAGGCATAGCAGGCATGAAGCCAGTCCATACCAAGGATCACGTCGAAATTGACAATCTCTAAGTCAATCAAATCAGCAAGAGAACCCCTATGATAAAATAGACACCACACAATCTCTATAGATTATCTTAGCTCGAATGGACTCACCAATAGTAGTAGAAAAAGAAATTGGCTCAAACAAGCACTCAGGAAAAATATCAAATCTACTTGTGACATATTGTATGACACCCCATAACTCCATGCTTTTATTTAACCATGATTCAAGCCTAATTATTTTAGGTGGAGAGTGTATTAGGGTTATGGGAGACTCCTAGTACTTAGACAAGTTCAAAACTTCCCTAAGAATTGAGTTTTGGGTATTGGTCCATACATGGGTCAATTTTAAATGCGCATAACTTTTAGCACACTTTGAACTGGGTGGAACACAACATGTCAAATGAAAGCTCTTTGAGTTAGAATTCCAAATCACCTCATTTAGAGTTTGGAGTCAAAGGTTATGACTATTTTACTGAAGACTGACAGTGTAGAGTTGCACTATGATCCCACGAGTCGTACCCCGACCTACGACTCATAGGTTAGGCTTGTAACAATTTCCACAGACTCCTAACTTGATCCTAAGGGTCATGGGAAGGGTCCTACGAGTTGTAGTGCTACTACGGGTTGTAATGGGGCCCGTAACAGCCTTTAAATAGCTTTTTAGGTTGGGTTATTTTGGTCCTTTCCCACTCTTTCTAAGCTCAAGATTGACATTTTTATGCTCATTCAAGGTCCCAAACCCTTAAGTTCTTCATCATATTGATAAAAAACTCTTTCAAATACTTAGATTAATATTTTAGTCCAAAATCAAGTGTCTAAATCTCTTTTGAATCTTAAGGAATTCATCCAAGTTTTAAGTTCTCACCTCCATCTTCACCAAGAAATTCTCCAAAGCTAAGGTATGTGCGTTTTAGTCATGGGTTCCTTCTACCCATGGTAGCAGTACCTCATTTTTCTCAATTTGCATGATTTAAAGTTGATTTTACAAATGGGTTTACTAGTATGAGCTGCCTATGAACTATGTTAAAGCTATGTAAAGTTATGACTGTTTTGCTATGTTTTGAGCTATAAATCATGGATCTATTGTAAGATTTGATGAGGATTTTTTTATGTATATTGCTTGACGATGTTGCAAGGTATTGATTGATGGTTTTATAATGGATTTTCTTGCATGATTTCATCCATAAATTGCATGGCTTTGTACCCCCATTACACACCCGCCAAGTGTTTGATAAAATGTCCGAATATGGTTTCTTCAGGAATTGAAGGTCCAATGCATATCTTATGAGTTGAACGACTTTATGATGATGAAATTAATGTTTATATGAGTTATTTTTATGAGAGTTATCTATATTATTCTAAGATGACCATGTCTGGATGAGGAGGTAGCACGCCTTGACCACTATGATAAAAGGGATGATGTTCATTAACCAAATTGAGGAGTTGATAGCTCATTAACCAAATTGTGGGGTTGATATCTAAATTTCCTTTGAGGTGGGTGGTGTATGTTAATAACCAAATTGAGGGGTTGATACCTCAATAACCTAGGATGGGAGGTGGAAACCCCATTAGGCAAAGGATGATCTCTTTCTACTTACATTTTATGATTTATATAAGCATGATTTTACTTCAAGCAATATTCATACATGTCATATCGTTACTATGTTATCCATTGTCTATGTTTATGCATTTCGATTATGTTGCTATCTCTTGTTGCATTGCATCCTACATACTTAGTACATTCAAACGTATTAATGCATATTCTATGCCTATATGATGTTACCATGTAGGAACCAGTGCTCTATTTGGTCATCATCCTCCTTCACGTGGCTAATGGCATCCATTCAAGCTAGTTGGTGAGTTCTCATATCTGAGGGCAATATCTATGTAATTATGCTTTGTAATACTGAGTATATTTCCTTTTTGGTATACTTTGACTATGAGGGTGAACCCGATTGCTTGTCTTAGCCCCTACTAAGTTCTGTGTTAGAGGTGTTGTGGGACAAGATATGTATTATGCTTGAGCTTTGACTCACTTAAGATATTCAAGCTATTTAAATATAAGTCTCTCTCCCATAGTCCCAATTTCCCCTTGTTTATGTTTCATACGATGAATTATCTTGCTTCAGTGACTAAGGATGTGTGATGATATGCTATGAGGCTTGTATGGGGTTCCTTCAGGTTCCCTATTCACCGGTCACGTCTAGGCCCTAGGCTTGGGACGTAACATATGGCATCACAAAAGAACAAGTTGCACCCGGATCAAGTAATGTATCACAAGGAAAGGTAAAGACTCAAATTATACCCGTCACAACATCTGGTGAAACCTCTTGGTCTTATTGGTTCCTTACCACATACAGATGGTTTGTCCCACTGCCTTCCCCTGGTGCAACACCTCTCTGGCTACCCTTCGCTGGTGGTGCTGTGGTAGAAGACTGGGCCTTATTGCCCAACATCAGACATTCCCTCTGAAAATAGCTTGGTTGGCCACACTTGCAACAACCATTCCATTCATCTCTACATTCTACCATATGCATCCTGTCACATTTCCCACAAGTTGGCTTCCCTTTAGAACTAAGAGTTACACTTTCCTAAGATTGTGCACCCTATTCCCTAAAGTTTGGCTGACCTTAGGACCTCTGATCATACTCGTGGCTCGGGCTGGTGCACTTGCTGAAGTTGGTGCCTAGTTGGAAGACCTTTTCTGGAAGTAAGACTTATCTCCCTTACCTTGCTTTATTTGACTAGCCTCAGGCCCTGTTGACCTAACCTTCTTACTCAGATGCTCCTCTCTGTCCTTCTTCTTATCTTCCTCAGTCTGCTGGGCATAAACCATCATCTTGGAGATATCTATACTTGGGATCAGCAATGCCGCCTTGCATTATCTCTTCACCTGTCTACCCAACCCAGACACAAATTTCCTCATCCTCTCTCTCATATCCTGGACCATCTCTAGGGCATACCTGGATAGTTGGATAAATTTCAGGTTGTATTCTTTAACAGAAATCCCTTCTTGTTTCAGATTCACAAACTCCTCAACCTTCACCTCGCTCAACTCCTGAGGGAAGAAGTGATCGAGGTCGGCACTCTCGAACTCATCCCAAGAAGTGGGCTCAGCATCATCACCTCAACTCTCTTCCAACTGATTGTACCAAAAATTAGACACATCCTTAAGCTGATAGGAAGCAAGATCAACTCCTTCAGTCTCATTTGTATGCAGGGTTTTCAGCACCTTCCACATCTCATCAATAAAGTGCTGAGGGTCCTCATCAACCTTAGACCCAGTATAGACAAGTGGGTTCATCCTTAAAAAGTCTCTCAGTTTGGTGCCAGTCGTTGGCTCATGGGAGCTAGAACTAGGAATCTATGAACCCTAGTTCCTGCTCTGGGTATCTATCAACTGTGTGAGCATAGTGATAGCTTCTTTGAAATCAGCCTCTGTAGTTGGAGTAGGTAGAGCGGTAGGTGTCACAAAAACACCGGCAATTATGGTTGATCAACCTCGGCCCCTCATTTCCATCTAAGGAGGAACCTCTGAAGTAAAGTTCTCAGCATTGGTAACTGAGGCATTTCTCTGGGTTGCAGTGCATCTAGGAGGCATGATCTGCAAGTGCGTAACTTATGATTTAGATAGGTAATCCATAGAGCTAGACACTATCGCACGAACTTAGAATACATGAAAGTGAGACAATTTCTAATGTCCTATAGTAGCCTGCTTATGAAATGTGGTGCACAACACATCCATAAGCAAGACTCTACTAGACATGGTTTCATAGACTACCTAGGACATCTTGAACTCTGTGCTCTAATACCAAATTTGTGACACCCTGGGAGGGTACTGTTGGCATGGCTAGCACTTGAAGAACCATTGTTGATTCCCTAAGAGAACCACCTAGCCTCATCATAACATTAACTCGACAGCGAAAGAAACAACTCAAAATAGAAATACCTCATATGCAAGAAATAAAATAAAATGTATAACTCTGCTATATCATAATTTCAAATGAGATAAATCTAGATACATCAGTACTCAAATACTCTTCTAGTAAAGGTCCCTGAAGCCTCTGCTCAACAATTTAGATGGTGTCATGACAGACCATGAACACTCTAAATCAAAGTAAAGAAAATACTGGATCAATTCGTAAGAAGGACTCTTCCGAAAGCAAGGAGGGCTCACCAACTATGGGAAAATGCACTTAATCAGACCTCAATAGTGCACGAGTTGAAGTCCTTTATCGCTTGTATTTGCATCATGAAAATATGCAGGCCCAAATAGACGTTAGTACATGGAATATACTAGTATGTAAAATAGCTCAAGAAAGTAAAACTCAACTCAATCATCTCCACTCAATAACACATTCTCACCTCAGTATATGTAAGTTTGAAGTAAATCGTGCTTTTTCTTTTAAAATGTAATTAGCAGAAATAGAATTAGTTTAAAAATATCATGCTCAATCAAGCTTGCTTAGGAGTTTCTCTTAACCGACATCCATATCCCATCACCTTTAATTTGGTGATGCACAATGAAGGCCACGTCATTGTCACGTCTGTCCAAAACATGCCATGGTAAAGGACGATCAACTCTCTCTTGGATCCATAATAAATGTCCATTTGCATGATAACAGTCACTAGAATGAGTTGTGTGACTATCCTATGCTGACAACATAGTTCTGTGGATCAAAATAGATGTTTAGTCGCTCCTTGTTCGGTGCTCGATACTCCTTTCAAGACTAAAACATACTCAACTCATCAATAAACTCAATCCTCAATGCTCAATCAATCAACTCAAAACTCAACCTCATTGGGTTACCTCATCTTAACTCATCTCAGTTACTCATCAACTCATTTAATCAACTCAGTTCATCAAATTTAACTAGGACTCAAACGGTCATTTAGACTTAGTTAATTTGACTCACGATGTAGTCCAAACAAGGTAATCATATATAGAAATGTATGTGACTCAATGCAACATGTTTCTCATACCCAATCACACTCAGTTTACTCAACTTAAATACTCAAATTACTCAACCAAAAGACTCAATGGCGTACATAGAATTTCATAAAATCATGTGATTTAGGCCTCATTCTATCAAGTATAAAACTTTACCTTAATTTCATAAATAGAAATTATGTAATGTAGCAAATACCTCATACAATATCAAGAGAACTCATAACTATACAAGAATTTAGTAACTGGATCATAACTTCCTTTCCAAATCTTGACTCAAGAAGATGAAGGGGCGTGTGAGGAAGGAAATTTCACACTTTTGTAAGCCTTACATATCTAGGATAAAAGGAGCAATGAAACCTCAATTGATCATCGTTCTTGAATTTGAAACCCTAGCTCTTTCTTTTCTCTAGTGCTTCCAAGAAAGTCCTAAGTGTGAAGAATGGTGGAAAATACCCTTAGGGTTGTATTTTAGGATTTAAATTGAGTCCAAAACATCCAAGGGTTGAATTAAAAGAAACTGGAATAAACAAAAATAACCCTCATTAAATCTGTCGTCTAAGTCTATCAGACCCCATCTACGAGTCGTAGACCACCCCTGGTAAATTGGGCGCTTGAAAATCTGTGTTACTAGAAATTAGCACGAAACCCCTCTATACGATCGGCAAAACATTGTATGGATCATAAACTCCTCTCGTGAATAAATGGGTTCTGAAACTTGAGTTACTGGAATTTGTCACAAAACCTTCTCTACAAGTCATGATATATTTTACGACTCATACACCATTTCGTATATAGGCCTTAGACTTAGAATTTCACAAGGTCATATAGGGTTTTACGAGGCCCACTCTATGTGTCGTAAACCCGACTATGAGTCGTATATATTCGTCGTAAACTTTCTTTTGCAGCATTTCTCAGTCATATCTAAGCAACCTCTGCACATCCACTCCAGTTCAGGTAGAAAGAATTAGGGGGTGTTACAATTCATATGTATATGACTCTCTCGCTCGCCTCTCTCCTCATGTATATATATTTCAGAATGTATCTAGAATACATGGACTATCTCTCCACCTCTCTTCTATATTGCTCGTCTCTCCCTATTTAAGTGTATCTGGTAAACTATACATGTATCTAGCTGTATCTGACTTGGAATCTAGTATGAAATTATTAATTAATGAGACAATATCTAATCACTTCAAACTATAGGGAGAATTAGTAATTATGGTATGGATGTATGTCTAATAAGATTGTTTTCCCTATATTTTATAGCTTAAAAGGAAAAGGGAAATACATAAACCTTAGCAGATCAATGAATATAATTGTATCACTCTAATGGTTGTGTCAACATATAATTTTGTGCCGGTTTGTATATATCAACCTAAATCAACTTGGATGTAACTAATATAGACAACCTGTATTTCTATGTTCTAAACCACGAAGAATACATGTACTATAAAAGTGAATGAACATGCTTATAAGCTCAACAGGCGATTAATGGTCCAGCTCCTCACCCTCTCATCGTTTCATTATAAGTTATCCTTATGATTAAAAAAACTCCACAATCACCATATTGTGCAACTTTTCTCAAGCCTAAACATTGAAATTTAAGATCCTCATCTTGTTAGTTTAGACATTACAGAGCCAGTCAAGAAGCTCTAGTTACCAATATGAGAGAGCTATCATAACAAGACTTAATCTTGGGGAAGCAATGAAAATAACAAATTTTGTTCTAGAAACATGGTTGGATCATCATCTATATATCATAATGAAGTCATCAACCAACATCGTACCCATCACAAAAGTATGAACATGTGGCCTTCAATCTCTTCAAACATCTCACTTTAAATGTCGAATAAAAGAATGGTATAGTAACTACATTGGCCACCTTTTAGCAGCCATTAATAAGCTCCATCTTAATAAACAGTACCAAATGTGTGATTCACCTCTATAAGAAAGGGATTGATTTTCTCTTTGGAGGCGATAATGAACAGGCTTCAAATTATCAACATGTAGGCACTTACGAAGAGGATAATGATCAAAATGGAGGCTCTAATGAGTAAAATGCTGATCAAGATGTAGGTGCTAATGAGCAGGATCGTCTCAACAAGTTTGGGAGCCTGAAGCCAAACTTCATAGAGGGGCCTCATATATAAATTGAATAATTATAACATAGTAAGTGTAATTCTACAAATCAGATCCAGAAGTGGGATATACGTGCATGGTCGTCTCGACCATAAGGCCACTAAAGCAATCGCTTGGGTCCCTAATTTTTTGTAAGCCCCCATGTTAGGACCCGTATTTTGAAATCATGGAATAATTGTGAAATTTGGACAAATATTGGAAATTTCGAACAATTCGGGACTTAAGCATTTCTTTTAAAGGTTGAGACCAAGTGGATTCTTTTTATATATATACATAAATTATTCTTGGGGTTAGGAATCGTAAA
>JAOTQR010080077.1:0-41304 GCA_025774065.1 Solanum ossicruentum
AACCCTAGGTTATGATTTAAAATCCTATTAGAACTTCATGAATAGATGAAGAAATTCAGGTTGGGTAGATTGAAATTCATGAAGAATAACTTACCATGAGGAGGACTCTTGGAAGCTAATCCTAACTTGATAATTTTCTTGATGATTCTTGAGGGTTTACGTTTAGGAGTGACGGAGAGGATTTCTGATTATGAAAATTGATGTTTTATATATTTTAGGAACCATAAATAGACTCTCAAAGGTGTTAGGATAAACGTATCCTCAAATTCTGAAGAAAAAATGTCATTAACTCATCCAGTGAGGGCCTGCATCGGGTCCGCGATGCGCTCCAGGCGCGGACCTTCGGACAGCTTTGCACCACTTAACTAAAATGGTCATAACTTTCTACTCCGAACTCCAATTAATGCGAAATTAGATGTGTTGGAAATCTAATTTGAATATCTTCAATTTTATATTTTATGGTTCATCTAAATGATTATATTCTAGGAGATATGGTCATTTGAAGTTAACCCTTCTATCGACTAATACGAAAACTTAGTTGCTAGAAATTCTTTGAACTTGGCTTGATGTAAAAGATCCCTTATGACTCTAAATCACACCTAATATACTTTAAATACTTAGGAATTGATCCTAGCATGTATATACAACTTACAAGTCATTGGTTCACCTAATTTTTATAAAATCATACGTTAGAACTACGACCTCATATCGGCTCTAATTCTATTCCATACTAAGAAATTGACTTTAAAATCTTTGTTCAATTAAAAATCCTCAATTAAAATCCTATATTATATGAAGGGTGACTCGGTCTTAACTTTAAAAAAAATTGGAGTGTTACATTAGGCACCCCCTCATTAGCAAATCTCTTGTTTGAAGCACTAGAGGACCCTTGGCCTTAAAATTTATGACCTTGATGAAATTGGCCACCCTTAGAACCTTGAAAGCCACCCTCAAAATGAACCATCTTGGACTCCCTACTTCTTCTCTTCCTAAGCTTCTCCCCCTCGAATTGTTCGGCATATGTCCTGAGCTGAGACAGGTCTATATCACTCACTAGCTTGGCAATGTGACACTCTTCATTCACCAAGTCAGACACTCCTGACACAAACAGGTTCATCCTTGATCTATGATTGGCAAACAAATGAGGAGCATACTTAGAGAGCTTGTTGAATTTGAGGGCATACTCCCTCACATTCATGGAACCTTTGTTGAGGTTACTGAATTCCATCATTTTAGCCTCTCTTAACTCAATAGGGAAGAACCGATTGATGACAGTATCCTTGAGATCCTCCTAAGAAATAGCATCATGATCTCTCCTCTCCAACTTCCATTAAGCAAACTAAACTTGAGCCACATCCTTAAGTTGATGGGTTGCTAGTTCTGCCATCTCTTCCGAATTCACCCACATAATAGCTAGCACCTTATACACCAGAGGGTTCATCCTTTTGAAGTCCCTCATCCTTGAGGCCAGGGTAGGAGCATGAGGATCTTGGGCCCCTTGATTCAGTTGGTTGGTCATAACATAGGCTAACATAGTGATAGCATTCTGGAACTCAACTTGGGTGGCCTCTCCATCTTAAGGAGCTTGAGAAGCGGGAGGAGCCACTTACTCCTCGAGTGTATGGGTTCTACATAGTCTTCCTTTTGGTAGCGGCAAGATCTAAATGAGAAAAAGAGCATTTTTTAGGGGGAAAGCCTTATCTTTGCACCAAAATCATGACATAGATCATGAAGAAGTTGAACATTTCCTAGAATGTCTCATAGCCTCCTATTCATAGTTGTGACGCGCTTCACAAACATGAATAAGACTCTAATCAATGCGAGGTGTTGGATTCCGAGGACTATTATCAATCTAGTAGTCTGATACCAAGCTTGTCAGGACCAAAACCTAGGTTTTACACATGACACAGCAAATGGGAAGTCCGTAGACAACACAAACAAGCCTCTTAGCATATCATGTACACATCCTTGGTTGCGGAAGCAAGATAAATAGCAAAAAGAGTCAAATATTAACAAGGGAAGTAGAACTAAGGGAAAGTCTTTCATAATCATAGAAAAATAAGGAGAGTCAAGCTTACAAACATATACATCATAGTATCCAACGACACCTCTACTAGAGAATAGAGAGGGGACCATGACACTTCTCAGTCTCGCACTCACAATAATAATAAGTATCAATAAAAAAGAATTTCTTAACATAGCATGAGCAAAGCTATATATTATCCTCGAAGTTGAGGACTCTTCAAAGCATTCTTCACGGAACTACACTAGCCACGTGGAGGAGGAGGATCGATAGGAGCTCTGGTCCCTACATGGTGATATCATGTAGGCATAAAATATGTTTTAGTACTTGGAATGTACAAAGTATGTGGGATGTAATGTAACAAAGACAAAAGTCATAATACTCAAAATGCATACATATAGTCAATGGATATAGTCTCACTATGGCATGTTTAATCAATGCTTGTAATAGAACAAGCTTGAGGACAATCATACTTGCATATCTTATTCAACATATTAGAGTGACATGATTAACTCATCCAAATATCTTGTACTAGAGGGTGGGAAGTATAGCACGAGTTATGAACCCTTCTAGTAGGTAGCGGATAGTACATGGTATTAAGTCATACATGAGGGCAAAGTAAATGACATGTTTCATGACCCTTTCACGTAGACATTAGGTAATGAATCATAATAAGTCGTACGTGAGGGTAAGGTATAGAACTTGCTTCATGACCCCTTCATGTAGACATTTGCCTTGTACTAGAGGGTGAGGAGTACAACATGATTCATGACCCCTTCTAGTAGGCTTCACAATTCACAAGAACATATATAACTTAGCAAAAGAGCTCAATAGCTCACTCATAGATCATAAAGACTTTTCATGATTTCAATACATGCTTGGGAGCCCATAGTTATTTGAAACACTTGACCTGTAATAATCATACAATAGCTCATTAATGACTTGAGAATCCTTGTCATGTAATTTCAATAAACACATGGTGGGGTCCAGCTACTTGTTCAAAACCATGCAACTCAAAAGTATAACAAGATAAGTAAAATTAATTCAAAATCAATCTATCAATATTGTAGTAAAACCACTAATTTGGATATCATGGAATCCATCGCAAAATTTGATCATAGTTCATAGTTTTCAAAGCCCAAATCATGCATAATCCCAATAAACATAAATCAACTCATGGAATAAGCTTAAAATAGATATTCATGTATCATCGATCAATACTTGATAAAACCCCAATATAATTTACGTTCGTAATTCATAATAAGAGTTACCTATAAGTAATACAACTTAAAATCATGTAATTTTTATAAAAAGAGAAGGTTGGGCTCCAAGAGTGAAAGGACCTATTGATGAAGACCCACATACCTCAAACTACAATTTTCTTGAGATTGAGTTTGGGGAAACTTAAAGCTTGAGATGGGTTCTTGAGCTCCAAAATTGAGCTTGGGATCCTTGAATTTAAATGAGAGAATTGATAAAGTCTTGAAGAGATTTTAGAGAGGGTTCTATGAGTTACAGAGTTGAAAAATGACTAAGTATGGATGGTTTCACATTTAAATGGGCATTGGGTTATGAGCCCAATGCTCTTGGATGAAATAAGAAAAATAGGGGAAATATTGCAGTGGTCCACGTCCCTAGCACAATGCAAACCAAACGCGCCTGACAAAATACATAAGCCCGCGCCTCAGGCGCATCGCAGCCTGGCACAAACAGCAACAGGAAATCAAAAAATTAGCAAAAAATATTTTCACTTTAGGTCTTCTAAAATTCGATTATACTCATCTCCCACTCAATTTTGCCCCCTAATCGAGAATATGAAGTTGAATTTTTGAAATCATGCATGGATTTTGAGATATATAGAAATTACGTTATGGGGAATTTCAAAGAAAATAAGAGGTGTTTCAACCTCAAAGCCTTTGAAGAGTTAAAGAAGAGGTTAATCTCAGCCCAATCATTATAGCTCCAGACTTGCCCAAGCACTTTGAAATCATGTGTGATACTAGTGGAGTTGCACTAGGTGTAGTATTGGTACAGCGCTTAGAGAAGATATTACATCCCATATACTATGCCAGCAAAGCCCTAAATACAATCAAGAAGAATTACACTGTCACTGAGCAAGAGTTACTTGCAACGGTCTTCGCATTCGAAAAGCTCAGGTCATATCTGTTTGGGGCAAAAGTGGTGGTGCATATGGACCACTTAGCACTAAGATACTTGATGGATAAGAAGGATGCCTAAACCAAGGTTGATAAAATAGGTGTTTCTCTTGCAAGAGTTCAACTTCAATATCATCGATAGAAAAGGGACAGAGAATCAGGATGCAAATCACCTTTCCAGATTGGAAGATGGGGCAATAACAAAGTTTGATAATGGATTGGAGATTGATGATTTTTTTCCAAATGAGATAGTGTTGGCTGGATCTCATTTTTGATGCCATGGTTTGCAGACTATGCAAACTATTTAGTAAGTTACATTGTGTCGCCGACCTAAACACACATCAACATCGAAACTTTATGTCTGATGTGAGGAAGTTCTTTTGGGATGGCCCATACTTGTTCCATCTATGCGTTGATGGATTATTTTTTATTGTGTTCCTGAGATTGAGATGATGAGCATACTTGAGGCATGTCACTCGTTATTGGTGGGTGGGCATCATAGTGGAGTTTGGACTGCACATAAGATCTTATAGTGTGGATATTATCGGCTTACCATCCACCAAAATGCCCATGAATATGCCATAACTTATGATAGGTGCGAAAGAGAAGGTGGTTTTTCTTTCAAACATGAGCTCCCTCTAAACCCCATTATGGTGATTGAATTACTTGATGTCTGGGAGATAGAATTCATGGGACCTCTTGTTAGTTCGCACAGAAACAAATACATCTTAGTTATTGTGGATTATGCATCAAAATGGGTTGAGGTTGTGTCTCGATATAACAATAAGGGCAAAAGTGTCACAACATTTCTGAAAAGAACATCTTCCCAAGGTTTGGCACCCCTCGGACAATCATCAACGATGGAGGTTCTCACTTCTGAAATAGCCTTTCTAAGGATCTTCTTGAAAAGTATGGGGTGCAACATCAGGTGGCGATGCCTTATCATCCTTAGACGAGCGGCTAGGTGGAGATGTCTAATAGGGAAATTAAACAAATTCTATCCAGGATTGTGAATGCAAATTGGATAGATTGGCCACGAAAGCTGGAAGAACATTATGGGCGCACCGAGAAGCATGCAACACCCCTATAGGCATATCTCCCTACCCACTTGTCTTTGGGAAAGCATGTCACTTGCTAGTGGAACTTGAGCACAAAGCAATGTGGGCACTGAAAAAGTTGAATCTAGATTGGACTGATGCAGTAAACTCTAGGCTAAGCCAACTTAGTGAGCTTGATGAGTTTCGTTTGAAGACATATCAGAGCTCAGCCTTGTGCAAACAAAGGATGAAGCTGTAACATAATTTTCACATAGAGAACTGCCAATTCAAACCTTGGGACTTGGTATTGCTCTACAATTCAAGATTGAAGTTATTCCCTGGGAAGATCAAATCTAGATGGATGGGACCCTTTCGAGTAGCATATGTCTTTAAGCATGGGTCTATTGAGTTGGAGAGACAAAGTGGAGGAACCTTCAAGTAAACGGTTAGAGAGTCAATCCATACTTCAGAATGTGGAAAAAATAAAGATGGTGGAAGAATGGGATCTTAAGGAAGTATGAGTACTCAAGTAGTCTATGTTATGTCATGACAATAAATTAGGCGTTGCTTGGGAGGTAACCCAAGGTGGATACCGATGCTTAGGTTCCCATGTATGACTTTTTGACCCCTTTATGCCTTATTTTGCTTTGAATGTGTGCATTCGGGACAATACATATCTTTTTCGATAAGGTGTGAGTAGTTATGGGATTCAATGAAGTCTGATTAGCTTGGGTACATAGCTACCCCATTTTTTATCTCAGGGTTTTCTTGCCTGTGTTCTTTTTCCCTGTGAATATTTACTTTTTGTTGAACTGACATGTTTAGGATGTTTAGGTAATATATGTAGCATATAGTACTAATATCTGTGGCATATAGCATGTTTCTGTGTTTTGATTGCAAAATGATACCCACCAAATATGATGATTAGTGTTTTAGATAGTAACAATGCATATGTAGGTGTGTGATAATGTCTGTTCTAATAAGTAAGGATAAATTGAGATAAAAAGCATGATCTAAGAGTCTTTTATTGATAATGTATGCAGTGTCATGTGAGTGTGAGCTTAATTTGCTAGAATCATGTGTTTTGTTCTAATCTGAAACTTGCCCTATTACTCAAAGTTAGACTGCAGATTAATTGGATTAGGAAAGGATCTTAGACCTTTGTTCTTAATAAGTCTACTTAGCCTAAATAACCAATCAAAATTGTAGTATCTCTTTTTTTCCTAATGTTTGAGCCTAACATGTACCTATTGTATGAAAACACCTGATTAACATATCCTTGTTAGTTGTAAAGTCCTAAAATTGGCCCTGGTCCTTCCTTAAACATTATGAACCTTGACTGAGGCAAAAAACCTAAGTTAAAGGTGGCTACCAAAAGTGGCCCTGGTTCTGAGGAAGAATATTGTGCACCTTGACTGAGACCAAAAGCCTAAGTTGAGTGTGGCTGGTGTAAGGGTACAACACAAAGATAAGGAGGGAAGTTAGTAATACAGAGAAAAATGGAAACTCATGTATTGGGTGCAACAAAAATAAGCGATGCCTTAGTTTTGAGCCAAAAAGAAAAAGTGAAGTGTATGAGCAAGGGGAAAGCTGAAAAATGAAAAGAAAGCACCAAGAAAAGTTTGAAATAGGAGGAAAGGAGAATGAGATGAAAATAGCAGAGTTGGTAGGGCAAAAGTGTAGAAACACGGAGTGTCAAAGAGGGGCTTTAGTCACTATTTTCCAATAATATCATACCAAAGCCCCTTGATCCTACGCTATAAGCCTAGAAAGTCCTAAAGTATCCTAGTCCAATTAGTTGAAGGTCTTAGTCATGAGTATAGGGGCAAGCCTATGATATTAGGCATGATGCATGAATATCGTTTTTGAGAGTGAATGAATTTTCATAGTCCCAAAGTTATACATGAAAATATCATTGAGTGTCAGATATGAGACTTCTTTCTATAAGGGCACTTGCATTGTATTGTTAGCATTGGACTTGTTCAATGATTGTGGATTGCTAATAGTACCTCACTTGTCATAGTTTTGTTATCATATGCACTAGTCTGTATTGGTTTTCTAGATGGCTATATGATCCTATTTTGAAAAGTTGGTGTGTGTATCTTTCTTTGAGATTTATGTGATGTATGCCTTGGGTTGAGGTTTGTGTGTTACTATATTATCTATATAGATTGAGTCTGTTGCTTGAGCACAAGCAATAATTTTAAGTTGAGAGTATTGATGTGGTGCCAAAATACAACACTTTTGATACTTAAAACTTAGAATTTTGTGTGTTCTCAATGCGATGTTAGTTGGTTTATGTGTTTTTGTGTAATATTTGCATGATAACAGGTTTGGCCTTGATTTTGGGAAGAAGTGCAGAAGTTGCTGGTTTTTTCTGCTATATTAGACCCTTTACGGGGTTGTAGATTAATCCACAGGTCGTGAAGTGGTTTTATGAACAATTCCAGTGAAGGGCTATTTTTTTAAGTTAGTTTTACGAACATGCAAATGGGTCATGAAATGATTTACAAATCATAGACCATGGTTCATGCCCTGAGGATTAGAACATGAGACTTTCTGAAGATTCATCAGAGGAAACCACTTTATGGGTTGTAAACCACTTTACAAGTCATAGAAGGGTGTTGTAGAGTTGAAACCAAATATTCAGCAGCTTTGTACGGACCCCGATTACGGGCTCTGGAATGCAATATGGCTCGTAAACCCCTTTTATATGGCGTGTCGATCAGTTCTCCAATTTTGTTTTGGACTTGTATTTTACTTATTATAAGTAGGTTTTTAGGTTATTTTTTAGAAGTCTTCGCCTAGTATTTAGAGAACTCAGTAATTAGAGAGAGATAATTGTGAGATTACATTGGAGATTCTTTGAGAACACTTGTACTTCAACTTCATCTTTAAGCTTGTGATTTTCATTGATGTTGGATTTTCTTGGTCTTAATTCTATTGTATAAGTGTTCAGGTATGTTTTCTCAATCCATAATTCTTGCATCTACACAAAGCATGAGTAGCTAAATCCACAACTAAGGTTGTGGGGAACCATAAAGAACTAACAAAGTAAAATTGGATAATTCATAATTCTTGGAAGGTGTGCATGCATGTATAGAACGAACTCTCTTCGTTTAGCATGTTTTTTTATGGTGGCAAAAATTAGACCCTATCTAATGATACTGATTACACCAAGGTGGTAATGAATCGGAAAAAAAATTAATTAATAGGATTCGATTAATGTGTTCTCAGCTAATCAACTAAACTGGGCCAAGGGGAGGTTGTACTGCAACAAATAGATAATGGTAAGTAATACATACTATGGAGGTGGGACAAGTCACATAGTGAAATTCACCTCTCACCTTTGACCAAAGGGCTTGGTGAACATAACTTACCTTCCTGCATGTTACACACTTGAAAAAAATTAGGTTGTCCGGTGATACTGAGTTTGGAAATCATGGGGAGTACAAAACCCTAGTTTCTCTCCATATTGATTTCTCTTTTGTGATAGTTTCATTCTATTTTATATTAATTATTCCAACTCCTCCCCTTTGGGGAAGTAAGTTGGTTAACCACTCGAATTGCAGTCTTTGAATTCTCTTGAGTCTACGTATTCCCTATTAGTTCGATGCTATCTATTGTTAGGTTCTATTTCTTGACAGCGACTGCTTTATCCTCTATAAGGAGGTGTAACTTGGTGGCATCAATATAATATCAAAATACAACACTTTTGATGCTTAAAACTTGGAATGTTATGTTTTCTCAAAGCAATGTTAATAGGTTTGATGTGTTTTTATGTTTGTTTAGCAGGATTCCAGGGTTGGCACTATTTTTTGGCAAAGGGGGCAAAAGTGGTTGAAAATGATGATCCATGAGACTCTTTATAAGCCATAGAGTATTCTAATAGCCATAAAGGGGGTCTCAGTTCAATTCCTATGAAGGGTGTATTTCTAAAGTTGAGTTTACAAACATATAGATGAGCTGCAGAAGACTTTACGAGTTGTAGACTTGGCATCATACCCTGAGGATCAGAAGATGGAGACTTGCTGAAATTCCATCAAAAGAAACCCCTCATGGGACATAGAATCATATACATGACATCGAGAACTATCATAGAAGATAAGTTCAGAATTGAAGCAACAGTTCACGAAAGCCCGATCACGAGCTGTAAACTTCTATATGACCCATAGAGCACCTCGTAGAGCCTGCCGACCCAATTGTCCTAAGTTATTTTGATTATTTATTTTAAACACTATAAATAGGTTTTTTAGGTTATTTTTCTAAGAGAACGAAGAGAGAACAGTAGAGAAACATTAGAGAGTTTGAGTAACACTTGTAAAACTTTATTTCATCTTCTAATTTCAATCTTGGAATTCTCATTAAAGAGTTGGATTTCTTGGGCTTAATTCTCTTGTGTAAGTGCTCAATTATATTATTCACATTCATAAGTCTTGCATTTAGTCTGATCATGAGTAGCTAATCCCACAACTAGGGTTGTGGGTACCATGAAAAACTAATAAGGTAAAACCGGATAATTCATAATTCTTGCAAAGTGTGCATGCATGTATAAATTCATTTTATTCGTATTGAACCTTTCTAATGATCGCTAACATTAGCACCCCCCCCCCAGTGTTATTGACCGGAGCAAAGTAGTAATGAATAGGAAAAGCGATTAATTAACATGATTCGATCGATGTTTCTCATCTAATCAACCGAACTGGGCCAAGGGGAGGTTATACTAGGACAATAGGTAAGGGTTAGTAATGTCACACTGTGGGGATGGACCAAATCACATCATGAAATTCTCCTCTCACCTGGGACAAAGGGTTTGGTGAACTTACCTTATTGTTTTGCATGTTACACACTGGAAAAAGATTTGATTATCTAGTAATACCGAGTTAGGAAATCGTGGAGAACACAATATCTTAGTTTCTCTCCATATTGGTTCAACATTTATTTATTTTAGAATCATTTTCACAAGTTATTATAATCCCCCCTTTGGGGAGATAAGTTGGTGAATCAACCCGAATTGCAATTGAATTCTTCTAAGTCTACCATATTCACTGTGGGATTTGACCCTCACCTTGGTTAGGTTATATATTTTGACAATGACCACTTTGGCCTCAAGAAGGTGTAGCTTGGCGACATCATTAGGGACCACACCAAAATGTATTGGCTAGTCGTTAAAATAGAAATCAACTCATTGATCTACACCTGCAACATGTTTCTCCTTTTCAACCTGCACACTCAATACATGTTATTCACATACTATTCAAAACTTGGGTTGCCACCCAAAAAGCACCTTATTTAACATCGTGGCATGATGTGATCTTGCTTTCAAGCATTGATCAAGTACACCACATCAATCAAAGCCACTCTCGGACCAACACCCAAATAGATCTTCAACATTGTCCATTGACTTTGAATCTCGACCCATCCTTGTTTTCAACTTCAACCGGACTATTCCCAAAAACATGGATCACTTTGAAGGGACCTGACCACTTGGACTTAACCTTACCTCAAAAGAGTCTCAAACAAGAATTAAAGAGCAATACCATATTACTAACTCTAAATTCTTGGTGTAAAATTTTAGTGCCATGCCACTTCTTGAATCTTTTCTTATATAGAGCTAAACTTTCATAAGCATAGAGGCAAAATTCTTCCAAAGCATGCAATTGATCAAATCTATCTCGCAAAGCACTTTCTGAATTTAGAATAATGGCTCTCAAATCCCAAGAAGCTTTCCTTTTAGATTTATACCTCCACTAGTGATTCAGTTTTATCCATGAAAGTCTATAAATATTGCCCATATTAGTCTTGCATAAATTGATTCCATGTGATCGCATTAATTTATATACAACCAATTTTGGCATCATCCTTGGCATAAATTAGTTTTATACTTCTTATGTATCAATTGATTGTAGAACTCATTGAGTTGATTCTAATTTCTTAACAAGCCTATTTTTGAATGGGAGGGTTGTGATTTAGTGTTTTATGATTGATTCATCTTTTGTTAAAAAGCATGTAAAATGATTTCTAATGGGTGTACCTATCATATAGTGTTTGTTAAGGATGAATATTTTGAAGTTTCTACACTTGAATTAGTCCCTATTATAAATAAATTCCTTGATGTATTTCCTAATGATATACATGATATTCCTCTTAAAAGGAAAATCAATATTGATAGAGATTTTCTTCTCACTTCTTAACCGATCTCTGTTCCTCTTTATTGTATGGCCTCGGTGAAACTTAAAGAGTTGAAGGAACAATTGAAAATTTTCTTACATAAGAACTTCATAAGTCCATGCATTTCTCCATTAGGCTTTGCCATATTATATGTTAGGAAGAAGGATAGGTCACTCCAAATATGCATAGACTTATCAACAATTGAATAAGGTGATCATAAAGAACAAGTATTCAATTATGAGAATAGATGATTTATTTGATCAACTCCACGGTGCAAGATACTTTCCAAAATTGATCTCCAGTCCAGTTATCACCAACTGAGGATGAGGGAGTATGATATTCCCAAGACGACATGAGGGAGTATAATATTCCCAAGACAACATTTCGAATAAGGCATATCCATTTAAGTTTTTAGTTATGTCATTTGGGTTGACTAATGCTCCCAATATCTATATGGACTTGATGAATTAGGTTTTCAAATCATAGATAAACATGTCTGTGATTGTATTTAATGATAATATATTTTTTTATTCCTAAAGTGAAGAAGAGAATATAAGTGACTTGAGAATTGTGTTGCAAATTTGAAAGATGAACAACTATTATCTAAATTTAGTAAATGTTACTTTTTATTGAGAAAGGTAGCATTTCTTTGTCACATTATTTTTGGTGATGGTAGTATGGCAGATCCAAAGAAAATGGTGGTAATGAAGAATTGGCCTAGATCATTGTCTCTTTCGGATATTAGAAGCTTTTTGAGTTTGGTCGGATACTATAGAAGGTTTGTTGAATGATTCTTCTCTATTGCATCATCTTTAAATAAATTGACCCAAAAATAGGTAAAATTTCAATGGTTGAATGAGTGTGAAATGAGTTTCCAAACATTGAAAGATTGTACATTTGCATCCATTATAATATTTTCTGAAGCTTCAAATGGATTTTTGATTTATGGTGATGCCTTAAGTGTTGGTTAGGATTGTGTTTTGATGAAAATGACAATGTCATAGCATATGTTTAAAGGCAACTAAAAATGCATGAATGAATCAAACTCATGATCTTGAATTAGCGGCAATTGTATTTGCATATCATTATCCCTATATAATTCATATTGATATATTGACTTGACGCAAAAGCTTGCAATATATATTTAGCCAAAGATACTTGAATCCAAAACAAAGGAGGTGGCTTGATCTTTTAAAGAACTATGACATGAGTGTGTTATGTAATCCTAGTAAGGCAAATGTTATAGCTGATACACTTAGTAAGATGTCCATGGGTAATATTGCTCATGTTGATGGTGAAAAGAAGGACTTAGTTAAGGATGTGCACTGATTGGTTCATTTGGTAGTAAGGCTAAGTGACTCTAATGAGGGTGGTATTCTTGTGTATAATGGGTTGGAATCCTCTCTAGTATCTGATGTGAAAGCAAAGCAAGATATGGATCCAAATATGATTGAGCTAAAGAAGTTGGTTGCCAAAATAAAGGTGGAGATTTTATCATAAGGGGGAGATGGAGTACTTCATTACCAAGACAAGTTATGTGTACCAAATATTAATGGTTTAAGAGAGATTAAATTGAGTGAAGCCCATGATTCTTGGTACTTTATTCATTTGAGTGAAACGACCTCAAAAAGTGCCCGAAAATGTGCCTTAGAAAGCTCGGAATTTTAAATTCCATATATTTCAAAATTCATGCATGATATCGAAAATCCGACTTCATATTCTTTTTTAGGAGGTCAAAATTTGGGAAAGAAGGGTCCAACCCCTATTTAAGAGAACAATATTAGCAATTATGATTTTTCAAGTGAAAAATTCTAGTGAACACTTTGCGCCCTTGGAGTAACGCGCAGATGAAGAGAAGTTGTCTCCACATACTCTACACAATGCAGAGAGGTGTATTTTTCTGCCCAGTGATTTTCTATGCGGTCCAAGACTTTTAAGTCTTGGGACTAAGTGTTCCCAAACTTATTTTTGTCTATACTTAACCATATTTCACCCTCATATCATCCTAAACATTCTCCAATACTCACTCAAACACTTAGCCATATTTTTCACTCCCAAATTCAAGTCCCAAACCCTCATCTGGAACTAAGATTTTCCTTCAAGACTCTTCTTCGAGCTTCAAGTCTACATCTCCGATCTTCACCAAGCTCATCTCCAAGCTAAGGTATGTGTGTTTCTTTCATGGGTTCCTTTCACCCATGATACCCAAGTTTCCTTTTACTCAAATTGCATGATTTAAAGTTGATTGATAAATGGGTCTTGCTTATTGTGAAATTCACTGCACACTATGTCACGGCTATGTGAAATTGTGACTATTTTGCTATGTTTTGAGCTACAAATCTTAGATCTATTGTAAGATTTAATGAGGGATTTTGATGTATGTCGCTTAAGCGTGTTGCAAGGTATTGAATGATAGTTTTACAATGGACTTTCTTGCATGATTTCATCTCTATATTTCATGATTTTATACTAGTATTACACACCCTCTAAGTGTTTGATAAAATGTCTAGATATGGTTGCTCGAAGGATTGAAGGTCCAAAGCATGAGATATGATATGATTGATGTTATGATGATGAAAGAAGCTTATATATATAATATAATCTATATAAAATGTTGCATTAGATCATGCCCGATCTGGGGGGACTAAGAGCCCGGATAACCTTATCGGGGGTTTGTACCTTGATAACCAAGGTGGGGATTTGTACTCATCAACCATGTGAGAGGTTCTTACTTTGACACTAGGATGATAAGGTGAAATTATCATCAAGCATGTGAGGTATTTGTACCACATCACCAGGGTGATGGGGTGAGACCATCATCAGCCTACCAAGGGATTTGTACTTTGAAATCTAGCATGGTCTCTTCCACACATTTGGTATCCTATATGAGCATGAGTTACTTAAGCATGTTTTACTTATGCATTAATCATACATGCCATATTGTTATGTTATGCCTATTGCCTATTGTTATGCATTTTGATTAAGGTGTCTGTCTCTTGTTGCATTGCATCCTACATACGTAGTACATTCAAACGTACTAATGCATACTCTTGCCTACTTGATATCACCATGTAGGAACCGATGCTCAAGGTTATCATCCTCCTCCTCCTTCACGTGGCTAGTTCAATACTACTCAATCTATTTGGTGAATCCTCCACTTCGGGGACCTTAGTCTATGTTTCTCTTATTATGTAATGAGACACTCTTCTATATTTTGTATTTTGACTATGAGGGTGAGCCCGGTTGCTTTGTTTTGTCCCCCGCTCTTATCTGTTTATTAGAGGTACTTGTTGGACATGTTATGTATCTATGATATGAGCTTTGACTTTTTGTCTTTTAATTGTGATGTTATGCAAGCTTTCCCCTTAGCCCCTTTGCCCCAATTCTTTCTCTTTATGTCTTTTATATGCTTCCACGACCAATGATGTGTAATGATAAGTTAAGAGGCTTGTTTGGGGTTCCTTCGGGTTCGCCATTCATCATTGTCATGTCTAGGCCCTAGGCTTGCATCGTGATATCGAGATCCACCACAATGTATAGAGATTTAAGGGAAGTGTATTAGTGAAATGATATGAAGAAGAACATAGCAAAGTTTGTGGCGGAATGCCCAAATTGCCAATAAGTAAAACTTGAACACCAAAGACTGGGAGTTTTAGCTTAAAATATCAAAATTCCTACTTGAAAGTGGGAAAATGTGAATGTAGACTTTATAACGAGTTTACCTTGTATCCAAAAGCAACATGACTCAATTTGGATAGTAGTAGATAGAATGACTAAATCTGCTTATTTTATATTGATTAAGACTTCTTATTATCACGATCTAAAATTAGGTGTGATGGCACTTGTAGTTAACTTAGCAAGGTAAGTCCATCTAAATAGAATTAATTAAAGAAATGCATATCATAATGCAATTTAAGAAGGAAAGAGCAAGCATAAGGAATGAATATCAAAGTCTAAAATCATTCAGAATTAGTATCACACTTACAAGCCACTTATTACAAAAATTCAAAATAGAAAGTACGAGTTTCAATGTTTTGCTTCTCAAATAGAACAAAACAAAACAATAAAAATAAGAGGGTATGCCAGATCACAACAACTACCTCTTTAATCCTCTAGGAAGTCTTGGACAAACAAAAAAATTGCTGCTCATTGTTCGGGCTAAGAACCTATGCAAGAATAGAAGCAAGTATAGGTACCCAACAACATGTTACCAAACAAATGTAATTTAGACCTAAGTAAAGCAATGAGGAAGATAAGTACTCCGTTCATTCTAACCACATATCTCTAAAACTATAAACTTGTATGATGGAATGCCCATCTTACACATCATATATATTATATATACACATTCAGGCATAGTTATATTCATTAATACAACTCAATCAATATTACAACTTCGGGTAAACATAGTCAACAAGGTGCAAATATCCATAATATATAGGCATAAACAAGAAACTCAAGATTCAACTTACGGTATCATGATGAATAAGGTGCAACATGATGCAAATGCAATGTCATCTAATGATAATATATAAATACAATAAAATTAACAAATATAAGTAGGGAAATAACAACACAAGATATAAAAACTTTACTAATCCTACTAACCTACTATATCATAAGGCCAGACATCATTCTACCCCTACAAGACTATTAGCCTTCTATCCTAATATGTGATCTTCACTACTTTCTATCTAAGGACATATTTTTTGTAAGATGAAGTTTCGCCATATCCTATCCAATCACCTCCCCCTAATAATTTTTTAGTCTATCTCTACCCTTCCGCGTTAGCCCTAACTTCAACCTCTCACACCTCTTAACAGGAGCATCGATATTCTTGTCTGCACATGCGTAAACCACTGCAGTCTCATTTTCCTTATGCTATCCACATAAATAAAGGATATGTGAATGAGATATGAAGAAAACTAATGTCATAATATATAGATCAACAATATACTACTCAATATAGCTCAATAAAATGCTACTCGGTATAGCTCAACAGAATGCTACTCAACATAGCTCAATAGGTATATCATCATCCATCAATAATCAACTCACAATATATATCATATTTCATGAAAAGATTTTCACCTCAAACATCAACTAATAAATCACTATTAGTGTCTCATCTCATTTCATAATATACTTCACGTAATTACACATTTCATTTCAAGCAATCAATTAGGAAATACAAGGTTCAAAACACTTAACATACATTACAAATACACTTGCCTTAGCCAACAAAGTGATGATCAATCAAAAATCGAAGCTTTCCCCTTTTGATTATACTCCAAAGTACCAAAATCTAATCAAAAATGGATGCACAATCACAATTCGAAGATAAAGATACCAAAATCAAGTAGTTTGGAGAAAAGGGGCAAAATGGTCCAAAGGTTCAATATCGAAAAATGACATCAAAATCTGAAAATTTTTACATAGAAATAATTTTTAAGTTTAGGAGTCTAATGGCGAAAACTCTTTTGAGAAAATAAGTCCACAATAATCATTTTTATTTGATAAACCAAGTTATAAAGTTCTCAAGTTTCTAGGTTAAAATCCGTAATTTTGATGTTAAAAATATAAATAATCAATGAGAATTGAAGAAAGGGTTGAAAATAACTTACCCAAAAGATTTCCCTCGAAAATCTTTTGTGAAATCAACTAAAATCGAGCTCAAAATGGTGAAAATTGATGAAAAAACATCATTTTAAAATCAGCTACTATTTTAGGGGTCTGGACTCTCCACGATCGCGGCTTGCGAACGCAGAGGTTAATGGTCAACATTCTCCACCATCGTGGTCTAAGCCTTCACGAATGCGAAGGTTAAGAGGATTGACCCTCTGCGATTGCAAATAGAGCTCTATGCATGCGAAAAGCTTGAACACAGAGTTGTTAAGCATGGTGGGGAGGTCTGCAATTGCGAAGAGAGAAAGAATGCGCAGATATCAGTAATTTGCAAGAACACAAACATCATAGAATGAACTCTCAAAATTCGTTGGAAATCTGACACAGAAACTATAAATGCAACTCTACTAAATTCAACATTTTAGACTCAATGAAATCATTGAAACTTGAATTTAATGTCTCCTTGACTCGGAATTTGATACCCTGTACCTAACATCGAATTCCACTTTAACTTGATTTTCAACTGTGGACCTAAAATCCACATAACAACTCCAAGTCTGATTCCAAAAACTGTCATACACCAATTTTCACATTTCAAAATTAATGGAATTGACAAAATTTATTTTGAGATTCGAAACTCCAAATGGCTCAAAAATCAAAATTTGGCAACTTAAGCCTTCAAAACTCACTTCTTTAGCAAAGACTCAATTTTTTACAAGATTTTCAAAAATGAAATTTCAAAACTAATCAAACATCACTCAAAAGAGCAGTTGAGAAGGGTAAAATAATAAGTTTATCAAAAATTCTAAAAATAACCTTCAGGATCATTACACTTATAGTGCCAAATATTATACAAATATGTTTACCTAAGAATAGATGAAGCTTCATGGTGTAATCTTATCTATCATTTCGAATAGTGGTACTCAATTTACTTATCACCTTTGAAAGTCCTTTCGAAGGGGTCTTGCTACCAAAATTTAGTTTAGCATCGCTTTTCATCCTTGAATTGATGGACAAGAGGAGACAACCATTCAAACTTTGGATGACATATTGAGAGCATATGTTCTTGATTTCAAGGATAATTAGGATGATCACCTAGTATTGATTGAATTTGCCTATAACAATAGTTATCACTCAAGCATTGAATTGACTCCTTTTGAAGCTCTATATGGAAGAAGATGTAGGTCTCTGATGGGATGGTTTGAAGTAGATGAAGTAGCATTGATTGGCCCCGTTTTGATATTTTAAGCTATGGAGAAGGTGACACTCATAAAGAAATAGTTAAAGGCGGCCCAAAATTATTAAAAGTTCCAATTGGACACAAGAAGAAGGGAATTATTGATGATTGGGTCTACCTGAAGATTTCATCTATGAAGGATATTATGCATTTTGACAAGAAGGGAATGCTTAGTCCTCAGTATGTAGGCCCATATAATATTCCAAGAAGTATTGGCAAGGTGGCCTATGTACTAGATTTGGCATTGGAGTTAGGTTTAGTTCATTGGATATTTCATGTATCAATGTTAAGAAAATATGTTGGTAACTCAAACACTATTGTACCCTTGGGTAATATGAGTATTTAAGAAAATTTGACTTATGAAAAGGTTTTGATTGATATTTTGAATTAACAAGTCAAAAAATTGAGGAACAAAGAGATTGCATCCGTCAAAGCCTTATATAGGGAGCAATCAAGAAGTTGAGAGTACTACATGAAAAACAGAGACAAAGATGATAAAACAATACCCTTACCTCTTTCCTTCCACTCAAACCTAAGATATTTTGTTATTCATGCTTAAATCATCCAACCTCCTATATTTCAACTATTTCGTGTCCTGTTATGTACATGCATAACCATGAAATAAGTTTAAGTTATATTTTAAATTTGATTATTGCCTTCATGCTAGATTGTTAGTTATACAATCTACTCTACTCATGTAGTCTTATCTCACTCGATGGTGAATGTTTTTGAGTAGAAGATATTGTAATATCTCAAGCATTTTGAAGGTTTAAATATGATATATTAAGGTAAAATATTGAAAAAAATGTCTTAGATGAATTTTAGGATGCGTATTTCACAAAATAAAATTTTTAAAAATTTGTTTACCCAAAAGAATCTACGATATGAGTGCATCGCGAACATGATTAAAAATTATTCAAAAAATCTTCCTTGGTCAAAATCTAGCAAAATCTGAACTTCGATAAAAAAATAAACTAGGATGAATCATCTCATGTCACGCACATGGCTCACCACTATGGTCCAAATTCAGTCATAAAAATAATTAATTTGGATGATTTTTTGGACTAAATGTCATTATATTAACTACCCAAAACTCCTAATTTCACCTCATTCTTTCAAAAATTCACCAAATACAAAATTTCTCTCTATACAAAGGCTTTCAAAACTCCATCAAAGATATTCAAGCAACTCTCCCAAATCCTTCATTGAATTCAAGGAATTCTTTAAATTTCTTCTAACTTCTTGTCCAAGGTATGTGGTCTACATCGATGGAATCCTTTCTTCCATGGAGCCCATTATTTTAAACTTTTTCATCTAATTTCAAACATGAATATTTTGAGTTTCTCAATTTTTACTCAATTTTTTTAGTATGATTTAATTTATGATTATTGATGTATTTAAATATGAATTTATATCAATAAAATAAAATTGATGATTTTTCTCATGAGATCTCTGCAAAATTTATCTAGGGTTCCTAATCCTATAATGGATCTTGTTCATTTCTCATCCAATTGCATGAATTACATTTTAGTTATTGTTTATTTACTTAATTAATTATGAATTAGTATTAAATTGCATAATTTTGATGATTTATAAGAAATTTCTCTACATGGCTTTGTATGGTGCATGATTATCAATGTGGGTTCTTATAATTATGATTTCAATTGATGATTATAATAGTAATTATGTATGAATTGTATCAACATTACATATTTTTAAGATGATTTGAGATTATACCCACATAATTTTCTTAGTCTATATTGAACTATAATCATAATTGAAAGAGGATTTTACCTATGTTTATAAAAATACTTATGTATATTTTATATAGGTGCTCAATGAATAAATGAATGAATGTTGGTGAAAGAATTTGCTCACCTAATCATGGATTCTAAATGTGACAAGTACAATTCTCACATTGATGAATCACCCAAATTTTTTTGAGCTATTTTAATTATGCTAATCTTATTGACTCATGCTATGTTATGTATCATTGATTTATGATTTTACTATTTTGTGTGATTTAACTTAGCACCAAGAAGGCTTGAGGTGAGATTCGGTCCGAAGGACAATAAGGTTATCATCCCAAAGAAATCCTAATAGCAACCTCTTATCTAAAACTATATACTACCATAGATCACCTTCTAGGCTAGACTAGTGGATACACATTTAGCCCCTCACGTTGAAAGAATGTACCTTCACAGAGTCCACCTTGTCAAAGTAATCTTTCTCTTCTTGATGTGGGAATTACATTGGATTTCATGTTATAGATAATATAATCTTATTGTTGACTAAGGTTAATCTCCCACAAAATAACTAGGTTTTACTTTAATGAATTACCTTATATTTATGCTTGACCACTTGTTTTAACTTGTATTATATATAACTAATGCTTCACTCCATATATTTTTGGTAATGGTGTTGCATCTCATGACTCATGTATTCTACTTTAGCTATATAGTTATATATCATGCATCGCTTATATACATAGTATATTCAAAATACTAACACATACTCTATACCGATGTTATTTAAAATGTAGAGTCTACTATTCCAACTTCCTCCTGAAGTTATCTTGTTGAAGACTATTGAAGGAATATTGGTTAGTTCTCACGAGTTGAGAGAAGGCCCATCTTATATTATCTTGTGCCCTATTATCCATGATGATACTTAGAGACTTTATCCCTTTTTTTTTGCTTTTGTAAAAGGTGAGGTACGGGTATGGCTTAGCCTTCGCTAAGCTAGACTATGTAGAGTCATGTTGGATATGATATAAAGAGTCTATGTTGTTTTTCCTTTTGGATATAGCATGCTTCCATCCTTTTTTGATATTGAGATGAGACCTACTCCCTAATCCCTTTTAGATTGTGATGATGCTTAAATATCTTGAATGCTTATTGATATGCTAAGACTGCTTCCTTGGGGTCCTTCGGAATTCTGATCATCATGTCATGCTTAGTATCTAGCTTGGATCGTGACACAAGTACTCCAACCATAGCATCCAAGCCTCCAAAACTATAACTTATACTCAAAAACACCAACATATACCATACATATAATTCAAGTAGCACAATTAAAACAATTAATCATCATTACAAAGCTCTAACACCAAGAGAAACATAAAAGAGACGTTCACAATCATAATATGTATATGAAATGTGGTTGATATAATATGCCAAGTAGTCATAATGCATGTCTATTCTATGATGTGCATCTGCTAATCAACTTAGAATGGTAACACATGGGGGCCACATATAGGTCATGTATTTGCTGAAAGAAACTTTGATAGTCGAAAGAGACCTCGACCATCAATATATTTGTCGAAGGAGACCTCGCCAATCAATACACCCACCAAATGAGACCTCTGCCATAATCACCAGTCGGTAAGGACCTCGACTCTTTTAATCATTAACTTAATCATTCTAGCCAAAATTATTTTTTCATTAGCTTTTTTTCAAATAGTGGAATTCAATAAATCTTTTAATCAAGGCCAATAGGTACTTTCAAGCAGTGTTGAGTGTATGCGATGAGCCCAGACAAAATATATAAACATCACTTAAGTCAATTGTGCATAGCATTATTTCAATGGTATAATCATCATCTATTGAATCAATACTATTATTCAAGATTATTCAACAATTGAATCAATATTATCACCAAGATTCTTTAGCAATTTGAATCAGTATTATCATTTAAGGTTCTTTACAATAGGGATAGCAATATCAATCAAATTTCCCAAAAATTTGATAAATATCATCAATTAAAGTTTCTTGATGATCAAACCATCATCAACAATATTGTTTCTCAATGCGAATCAACGTTATCACATGCAACTACATAACTATTTATTATTCCATTTTGATCTAGTAGATCATTTCACGAATATTTCAACCCATATTTGTATCTTTGTTACTCTTCACTGCATAAAAAAGGAAATATAAGGTTCAGCAATCTCACTAAAAGTTTAGAAATCCACTTACCTCAAACTAATCAAGCAATTTTTTCGATACTTGAGCTTTCTCTTTTCTTCGGGCTTTTGATTCAACAAAATCTATTCACGTATGAAATTACAATAAGCATACAAGAACAATGACACTCAAATAAAAATTTTAGAAAATTGTCTCCAAATCAACCTAAAAATTCGATACTGCTAAGATAAGGGAAAAATTAGAAATTAATAGATAATCACATTACCCAAACATTTGAAAATAGATGGAAAATATCAATTCAAAATTAGAACTGAAATCAATCTCTAATCATTAATTTATCAAAATTTGAAATTTTTGAGAAAACCCCCCAAAAATATATCCAAAACATTGACTCAAATTTAAAATTTTTATTGAGAAATATCTTACCCATGTTTAATAAAGTTCAAATATGAAATTTTATATTTAAAAATGAAGTTAAATTCAACCTTAAAATTCTCAACTTAACAAATTTAAATTTTATCAGAAAAATCTCAAATTATATGTGGTTAAAATGATGAAAATAATTGATGAATCAATATATTTGTATCAAAATCAGTTTTCCCATAATATAATAACCTTAAATATACCTTTTTCATCAAAAATAAAATTCAATTGAATAAAACCCTAGTTTCCTCCTAGAAATTTATGGATAGAGAGAGAAAATCAAACAAAGAAATCAAGAGGGAATGCTGAAATGAGGATTAAAAACTAACCTTCATATTAAGTCGAGAAGAATGCCACAAGAATCACACTCCATTCCGAGCTCTAGAACTCCTGATATGCTCAAAATACCAAATGAACACAGTCTGAAATTTTAAATACCAATATAGTTGTATTTCTGCACCATAACAGAAGCTAATTCTTTACTAAAAAAGATCATGACTTCCTAATACGATAGCAAAATGATCTAATTTTTTTCTAAATAACTTAAATGATGATACAAACTTGTTGCTTCCACCAAAACTCAATTCAATACTATAAAGACTGGGATGTCGTACGACTCTATTAGAGCTTGAAAATTTTGATTTTGGGAAGTTTTGGGCCAAGGTGACACTTCCAGGAGACCTCACAGTCTGTGTGACGTCACACGGCCCGTGTGGTCTCCAGTGAAGCGGCCCTTGGCCTTTGGTTGAGGTTTGGCTCTAAGGAATACCAACTTGGACACCTCACGGTCGTTGTGACACTTCATAGACCATGTGGTCAGCTGTGTGGTGGCCTTGGATTGAAACCACACCGCATTTTGGCCAAGTGTAGTCACACAGCCAATTACACGGTCCGTGTAGTGTTACACCGCCTGTGTAGCCTTTCGTGTCGCATTTTTCCAAGTGTTGGATCACCATTATGGAACTTTTACATGAAGAATATTCTAAATGAAGTGGGACGGAGGAGTACATGGGTCGTTGGCCTTGGTACTACCCATAAAGTCAACCGTATCAGTGTTGGTGCAAATTTTTCTAAGTATAAAATCCTCAAGCTCAAGCTAAGTTCACTCTCGAGCCTTCATTTCAAGCTTATTTATATTGTCTAAGGCCATAGTGGGTCTCCTACATCAAGCCAAGTTCAAAGGAATTGCATTGGCTAAGTTTTTCACAAGTACTGATAGAAGGGTCAACTTTAAATGGGCATCTCCCTTAGCTCAAAAGGAACTGGGTTGCACGACCTATCAAATTAGAGCTCTTTGAATTAACTTTCCAATGTATCTGGTTTCACCTCATTTAGAGCTCGGATGAAGAAGTTATGCCCATTTTTGTAAACCTATGTATGCAGTTCTTCCTGAAATTGACTAAGTGTAGCTATACGAGAGAGTTTCAAGGTCTGTGAAACTTTGTACGGACTATGAGGCCTCCTCATTGAACCTTGGAAAGGAATATGACTTGTGCTTTATTAATGATTTTTTTGTAACTGTGGCTTCTCCTATGTCATGACCCAAGCTTAGGGCCTAGACATGACACGGCAGATCAGAAGCTTGAAGACAACCCAAACAAGCCTCTTGATCATAACATGCACACATCCATGGTTATGGAAGTAAATTAAATAACAAGAAGAACTATTTAAATAAGGGAAGCGGGACTAAAGGAAATCTTGGAGAAACATTAAGTAACAAAGAGCCAAGTTCATAGCATAAATACATCATATTATCCAACAATACCTCTAACTTGGAATGGAGCGGGGACCAAGACACTTTCTGGGTACACCCTCATAATAACAAGTGTTCAACATAATGAAGTCTCAAATTAGGAAGAGTAATGTAGATAATATCCTCAAACTTGAGGACTCACCAAAGCTTATCTTTGCAGAACCAAACTAGCCACGTGGAGGAGGACGATGATCAAATAGAGCTCCGGTCCCTACATGGTGATATCATGTAGGCATAAAGCACATGTTAGTACATTTGAATGTACTAAGTATCCAGGACACAATGCAACAAAGATATACGCCGAAATAATCAAAATGCATAAGATATAGACAATTAGTACAATTTCATTATGTCATGTATGATCAATGCTTGAAGTAAACATGCTTGTAAAACATTTAACTTGCATAAGAAATACACCATACATACATGTGGGAAGAGACCTTAACCAACACAGACCAAGTAGCTACAACTTGGAATCCAATGCATGACACCACCTCGGTCAAGTGGACGGGCATGACACCCCCCGACTAGGCATGGTCTACTTGCCAAGGCAAACCAAACATGATGACATGACTAGATGGATCAACTAGTATAGCAAAGGTATAATATATCATCCTGTGGTAGCACATAGTCTAGAGACAAAAGACTTTATATAAGGACCTGTTGAGTCGAGTTCCCATCGTAAGCCTCAATCGGTGCTAAATCGACTCCAAGGATTTTGCCTTCTTTTCAGTCAACTTTGTCATAGGGGAAGCAAGAAGACAAACCATTCACAAATATCCGGTAATAACCTGCCAAATCGAAGAAACTCCTAATATCCGATGGAGTCAAAAGTCTAGGCCAATTTCTTATCACCTCCGTCTTCTTAGGATCCATTCTAACGCCATCACCCGACACCACATGCCCTAAAAATGCAATCACTCTCAACCAAAGCTCATACTTTTCATATTTAGCATACAATCTCACTTCCGTCAAAATTTGCAACACCACCCTCAAGTGATTCACATGCTCTTACTAACTATGGGAGTAAATCAATATATCATCAACAAAGACTACCACAAACATATCAAGATTGGGCTTAAAGACCCTATTCAGAGATCCATAAAGATAGTCGATGCATTAATCAACCCAAAAGACATAACCATAAATTCAAAATGCCCATACCTAGTCCATAAAGTCATCTTGGGAATATCACACTCCCTCACTCTCACTTGGTGGTACCTGGACCAAAGATCAAACATAGAAAAGTGACTAGCACCTTGAAGTTGATAAAAGAAAAGGTCATTGATCCTTGGTAGAGGATACTTGTTCTTAATGGTGACTCTATTAAGTTTCGGTAATCAATGCACATCCTAAGGGAACTATCCTTTTTCTTCACAAACAACACTGGTGCACCCCAAGGTGACTTGCTAGGCATTATGAAACCATTTTCCAATAAATCTTTTTATTGATCCTTCAACTCCGTCGGGGCCATATGATAAGGAGAAATGTAAATGGGTTGAATATTGAGAAGGAGGTCTATACCAAAGTCTATTTTCCTTTCAGGAGGAACACCAGGAAGCTCATTGGGAAAGACATCAAGAAAGTCATTAACCACCGGAACCAACTCAATAAGAAGGACTTTGGACTCAACATCTCTAACCCTCACAAGATGATAAAGCAAACCCTTAGAAATCAACTTTTGGGCTTTAAGACAAGAAATGAACCTACCCTTGACCACCACATTACCACTCTCCCACTCAAGGACGAGTTCATTAGGGAATTGAAATTTCACCTTATGGGTTCTACAATCAATAGAAATATAATATGTATGCAATCAATCCAGCTCAAAAATGACATCAAAATCTACCATATCTAGTCTAAGAAAATCACGAGGCAAGACTTTATGCAATATGAACACAAGACAATTTCTATAGACTCTTTTAGCAACAATGGACTCACCAACGGGGGTAGATACTTCATAGGGTTCACATAACAATTTGGGAGACACATGAAGCTTTCTAGCACCAAAAGGAGTAATAAAAGAGAGAGTGGCACCCAAGTCTATCAATGCATACACATCAAAATCAAAAATCTTTAATATACCGGTAACAACATTAAGCACCTCATCTACTCAGAAGAGCATAGAATCTATTTTGCCTTAGAGCACCCCCTAATAATCTCCCCTTCCTCATTGACCCGCATTAGCACCTTGGCCTTAAGGACAACCATCTCTACCTTTGGTTTGAGCATGAGGACAATCAACAACCTTGAGACCAACTTCAGCACAGCCAAAGGAAGCATTAGAATTTCTCAAACATGGACCATTATGATTCCTTTCACACCTTGGACACCTAGGATTTGTCATTCCACCATTACAACCTTGGAGTCTTGGGTTTGACACCCTATCATTGGCAACCCTCTTGTTAGAAACACTGGATGACCCTTGGCCTTGGAACTTATAGCCTTGAGAAAATCGATCACCCTTGGAACCTTGGAAACAACACTCAAAATGAGCCCTCTTGGACACACCACTTCTTCTTTTTCTAGGTTTTTCCCCTTCTAGTTGTTTGGCATAAGTCATGAGCCGAGATAGGTCCATATCACTCACTAGCATGGAGGTACGACGCTCTTCATTAACCAAGTTAGACACTCCCGACACAAATTTGTTCATCCTTGATCTAGGTTCGGCAACCAATTATGAAGAATACTTGGAAAGCTTGTTGAATTCGAGGGCATACTCACTCAGACTCATAGATCCTTGCTTAACATTTATAAACTATATAATATTATCCTCCCTTCATTTGATAGGGAAGAACCAATTGAGAAATTTGGTTTTGAACTCTTTCCAAGGAATAGCATTGTCATTCCCCTTCTTCATCTTGCATTGAGTGAACCAAACTTGAGCACCCCTTTGAGTTGGTTGGCTGCCAACTCCACTTTTTCCTTCGAATTGACCCCCATAATAGACAACACCTTATACATATCATGCCCCAGACCAAGGGCCTAGACGTGACCGGCGAATGGGGAACCTGAAGGAACCCCAAAAAAGACTAACAGCATAACATTGTACATCTTTGGTCGCAGAAGCAATTAAAATGACAATAAGAGACAAACATAAACAAGGGGAAATTGGGATTAAGGGAGCAAGAGAGAAAGAGAAAGTAATACATAGATATCATAGATGAGTCAAGTTGAAGCATAATACACAACTTGTCCAATAATACCTCTATATATAGATACTTAGCGAGGGCCAAGACAAGCAACGAAGCTCACCATCATAATCAAAGTAGAAATAAACAAGAGAGTATTAATACATATCATAAGAAAAATAGACCAATGCCCCTGGAATGAAGGACTCACCAACTAGCTTGAGAGACAATCGTACTATCCACGTGGAGGAGGAGGATGGCCAAATGGAACTCCGGTTCCTACATGGTAACATCATATAGGCATGGAGTATGCATTAGTACGTTTGAATGAACTAAGTATGTGGGATGCAAGGCAACAAAAGATAGGCATCATAGGCAAAATGCATAATCATAAGCAATGAATAACATAGTAACAATATGATATGTATGAATGATGTTTGAAGTAAAACCATACCCACAATCTAAATCAACTTGTATAGTTCATAATACATAGTATGGGAAGAAACCTCAACCCACATAAAATAAGACCAAGCGAGCTACAACTTGGAATCCCAATGTCAACCCCACATCGGAAGAAAGGGGGAAGTCACTTACCATGGTGAACCTCTTAATGCCTAAGTGGATCCACTAAGCCTTGGGTGAACTGGGCACTCGCCTCTAGTTCTTGGACTCGGGTACTCACCTCAAGCACAGGCTCGGGTACTCAACTCAAGCCCTCATATTTAGGGTACTCGCCTCTTATAGATTTGGGGACTCGCCTTAAATCCCTTCATCTACGATGGCACGTAGTTCTAGGACTTGGGGATCACCTCTAGTCCACTCGGTGCTAAGTCTAATCCCATGAAATATATAAGATAATCATACTTTAATAACTTCCAATAAACATAGAGACATGGCACGAGTAGCTCTTAACATCATTGACCTCAAATGGTGAGCCTAACTTCAATCATAAGAATGGGTCATCATCAACATTACCCTTTCATTAACACCAACATCAAAGGCTCACAAGAGGTATAATCTTAAGAAAGGGGCTTAATCCAGCCCTACAACATCATCAACATTTTCATGATCTGAACACATCTTTAGAAAGCTCATAATCATCATAGAGTCACTTGAATCATAACTCAACCAATAGATCATCAAAACTTAAAGAATCCTTAAAAAGGCATTTTATCAAACACTTGGCGAGTGTGTAATGCTAGTGTAAAATCATGCAATTCAAGAGTGTTATCATGCTAGAAAATCCAATATAAAACCATTAATAGATACTTGGTAACACCCTCAAGCAATATACATCAAAACCCACCATCAAATCTCACAATAGATCTTAGATTCATAGCCCAAAACATAGTAAATCAATCACAATTTTATAAACTCTAACATAGTGTGCACTGAATTTCATAATAAGTAAAACCCATGAGTAAACCCACTTTAAATCATGCAAATTTTAAGAAAAGGAAGCTTGGGCATTATGAGTTAAAGGAACCCATGAAAGAAATCCACATACCTTAGCTTTTGGAGAACTCTTGAAGAAGATTGGAGGTGGAGACTTGAAGCTTGGTTGAATTCCTTAAGATCGGACAGGGTTTTGGCACTTGAATTTTGAGACAAATATAAGACTAAGTGTTTAAGTGAGTATTGGGGAATGTTTTGAATGATATAAGGGTGAAGTATGGCTAAGTATAGGTATTTTCACGTATGGGAAGTCTAAGGCCCAAGATCCAAAGGCCTTGGACCAGAACAATAAAGCTGGACAAAAATAAGGCACTGGTGTGTCGCGCCCCAAATGCACAAACATACTGTTTTGCACCAAACTTGGAAAATCAAAATTGTGAATCGTTCGCTCTAAAATTAGGGTTAGATGCTTTCCCCACTCAACTTTTCCCCCTGAACAAGAATATGAAGTTGGATTTTTGATATCGCACATGAATTTTGAGATATAAGAAAATTACGATTCTGGGTGCTTCCGAGGCATATTTTCGGGTACTTTTTGGGGTCATTACAATATCTCCCCCTAGGGAACATTTGTTCATGAATGTCAAAGAAACATACAAGAGAAGTGTAATTATAAAGAGATCAGCTCCAACAAGAATGCAACAACACACTTAAAACACCATTTTAAAAATCCCAACATAAGTGTAAAATCACCATGAACCTTTTCAATGTAAACATGAATGCATACAAATGACTTAGGGCTGGAACATGAGATATGAAATCACAAAAAGGGTTTGAAATGATATCATATACTTGAATAGAACGAAAGAGGTATGGATATAGCTTTTCCATGCCCGCTCCGGCTCCCCGGGAGGCACTATTGACTTGGCGATTCTTCCAATGGGCCCTGACGAACACTATGTCCTCATCTATCAACTTCTTTATCCCTTCCATCCAATACCTCCACTGGGACCTTCTCCCAGGCCATGTTATCCTCCACAGTACCCAACAACCCCAAAGAGTTCTATGACAGTAAAGTCACCAACACATCCCCTTAACCTAAAAGCCTGAAAAATCGGACAAACCATAACCATATCCCTAGGTAATTCCAATCTTTAAGAAACCTTACCAACCCTCTCTACATCCTATAAGGACTCACAATCCTAAACTCAATTGTCAACTCTAAACCCTCCTAGTCCACTTGGAACCATAAATCACCATCTCCCCCACCCCCGGGGAGACAACCTCCACTCTACCATCTCTTCACCCAAACCTTCCAACCATAATAAGATGGAATCAAGGTCTTGCTTAATCTAGACCTCTCCACAAAAGAAGATTTGGAACCATCAAGAACACTATACCACCATGCTCAACTTTCTCCAACCTAATCCCCCAATCTAGCCAAATGGTGGACCCCTCAAGTCACCTCTTACCACCATCATCAACACATGCTAGGCTACTTAGAGCATCGACCAAAACATTAGCCTTACCAGGGAAAATGATGCACACTTAAGTCATGATCCTTAAAGCATTCTAACCACCTTCTAGTTATCCTTCGTTCACACCTATCATATTTAACAAACAACCTCTCATCCCAAGACATACAACACTACCCCCAAATGATTCACAAGCTCTAAATAAATCAATGCTTCACCACTAGAGGCCACCTCAACAAGCCAAAGTAGGGTTTTAATACCCTATTCATGAAACTCATAAACATAGTCAGTGCATAAGTCAACCAAACAACTCGAACAATACTCAAATGTTCACCCTAGTCTAGAAAGACACTTAGGAATGTCACCTACCCTCATCCTCACTTAGAGACAAAACCCGAAATACTTGGGGTTTTCCACCCCATCCTTGGCAACCCTCTTATTTGGAGCATCGCCGTACTCTTGACCGCGGAAGCTACCATCAACTTGAGCCCTCTTGCACCCCCTCACTTTTCCTCTTTCAAAGCTTCTCCCCCTCAAGTTGTTTGGCATAAATCATGAGGCAGGACAAATTCATATCACTAATCGACATAGCAAACTAGCACTCCTCACTCACCAAGTCAGATACTCCCATCAGGAATGTACTCATTCGAGACCTTGGATAGGCCACCAATTGGGGTGCATATTTTGAAAGTTGATTGAACTTGAGGGCATACTCCCTCACACTCAAAGGTCCTTGTTTCAAGTTCATGAACTCCACTAATTTATCTTCCCTAAGATCAAGAGGGAAGAACCAATTAAGAAAAGATGCCTTGAACTCCTACCATAGAACCATATTGTCAACTCCCTTTTCTTCCTTCCATTGATTAAACCATGTTTGTGCTACCCTTTTGAGTTGGTAAGCTGCCAACTCCGCCTTTTCCTCCAATCTAACTTCCATGATAGCCAATACCTTGTAGACTTCATCAATAAACTCTTGAGGGTCCTCATCTTCCTTAGATACATAAAATTCTAGAGAACTCATCCTCATAAAGTCCCTCACTCGAGATGCCGGAGTAGGAGCATGAGGGGCTTGGGCCCCATGGCTGGCTTGATTAGCCATAACTTGAGCTAACATGGTAAGTGCATCTCAAAATTCTCCATGAGTCAGTTGTTCTTTGAGAGAGCCGGCTCTTGTGTTAGGCATAATCTAGCAAAGCAAAGAATAATCGTTAGGGGGGAAAAACCTTACCTCAACTCTATAGCATGACATGGATCATAAAGAAGGGAAACAGTTCCTAAAACGTCTCATAGCCTCCTACTCATAGTTGTGGTGCACAACACAACCATGAATAAAACTCTAATCAACGCGGTGTGTTGGACTTCGAGGATCTAACAATCTAGTGCTCTGATACCATCTTTCTCATGTCCCGCGGACCTAGGGCCTAGACATGACCGATGAATGGAGAGCCCGAAGAAAACCCAAACAAGCTTCATAGCATAACATTACATATCCTTGGTCGCGGAAGCAATTAAAATAACAATAAGAGAAAAACATAAACAAAGGAAAATTAGGACTAAGGGAGCGAGAGAGGAAGAGAAAGTAATACTTATCATAGATGGTCAAAGCTCAAGAATAATACACAACTTGTCCAACAACACCTCTAAACATAGATGCTTAGGGGGGCCAAGACAAGAAATTGGTCTCACCCTCATAATCAAAGCAGCAATAAAGAAGAGAGTATTAATACATAGCATAAGACATATAAAGCAACGTCCCCGGAATTGAGGACTTACCAACTAGCTTGAGAGACAATTGTACTAGCCACGTGGAGGAGGAGGATGGCCAAATGGAGCTTTGGTTCTTACATGGTAACATCATATAGGCATAGAGTATGTATTAGTACGTTTGAATGTACTAAGTATGTGGGATGCAAGGCAACAAAAGATAGGCATCATAGGCAAAATGCATAATCATAAGCAATGAATAACATAGTAACAATATGATATGTATGAATGATGTTTGAAGTAAAACCATGCCCACAATATAAATCAACTTGTATAGTTCATAATACATAGTATGGGAAGAAACATCAACCCACATAAAATAAGACCAAGCAAGCTACAACTTGGAATCCCAATGTCAACCCCACACCGGAAGAAAGGGGGAAGTTACTTGCCAAGGTGAACCTCCCTATGCCTAAGTGGATCCACTAAGCCTTGGGTAACCCGGGTACTTACTTCTAGTTCTTGGACTCGGGTACTCGCCTCAAGCCCAGACTCGGGTACTCAACTCAAGCCCTCATATTTAGGGTACTTGCCTCTTAGAGATTTGGGGACTCGCCTCTAATCCCTTCACCTATGGTGGCGTGTAGTTCTAGAACTCGGGGTCTTGCCGCTAATCCACTCGGTGCTAAGTCTAATCTTGCAAAATATATAAGATAATCATAATTTAATAACTTCCAATAAACATAGATACATGGCACGAGTAGCACTTAACATCATCGACCTCAAATGGTGAGCCTTACTTCAATCATAAGAATGGGTCATCATCAACATTACCCTTTCATTAACCTCAACATCAAAGGCTCACAAGAGGTCTAAGCTTAAGAAAGGGACTTAATCCAGCCCTACAACATCATCAATATTTTCATGATTTAAACACATATTTATAAAGCTCATAATCATCATAGATTCACTTGAATCATAACTCAACCAATAGATCATCAAACTTAAAGAATCCTTAAAAAGGCATTTTATCAAACACTTCCGGGTGTGTAATGCTAGTGTAAAATCATGTAGTTCAATAGTGTTATCATGCTAGAAAATCCAATGTAAAATCATCAATAAGTACTTGGTAACACCCTCAAAAAATATACATCAAAACCCTTCATCAAATCTCACAATAGATCTTAGATTCATAGCCCAAAACATAGTAAAACAGTCACAATCTCATAAACCCCAATATAATGTGCCATAATGAGTAAGACCCATAAGTAAATCCATTTTAAATCATGATTTTTAAGAAAAGGAAGCTTGGACATCATGGGTGAAAGGAACCCATAAAAGAAACTTACATGCTTTAGCTTTTAGAGAATCCTTGAAGAAGATTAGAGATGCAGACTTGAAGCTTGGTTGAATTCCTTAAAATCAGGAGAGGGTTTTGGCACTTGAATTCTGAGAAAAGTACAAGCATAAGTGTTTGAGTGAGTTTTGGGGAATGTTTTGAACAATATGAGGGTGAAGTATGGCTAAGTATAGATATTTTAAGTATGGGAAGTCTTAGGCCCAAGATCCAAAGGCCTTGGACTAGAACAACAAAACTGGACAGAAATAAGGCACTCGCGCATCGCGCCACAAACGTGCAAACATACTATTTTGCGCCAAACTTGGAAATCAAAATTGTGAACGTTTGCTCTAAAATCGGCTCAGACCCTTTTTTCACTCAATTTTTCCCTCTGAACAAGAATATGAAGTCGGATTTTCGATATCAAGCATGAATTTTGAGATATATTGAAATTATGATTCCGAGCACTTTCGAGGCACATTTTCGGGCACTTTTTGGGGTCGTTACAATAAACCTCATTGATGAACATTTGGGGTTCATTATTCGTCTTGGACCCATGGAACTCTGGAGGGTTCATTCTAGTTAAGTCCCTAACCTCGAGGCCGGAGTTGAGGCATGAGGAGCTTGGGCCCCTTGGTTCAATTAGTTGGTCATAGCTTGCGCCAACATTGTGATAGCATCTCGGAACTCATCTTGGGCCAGTCCCCCATCTTGAGGAGCAAGAGGGGTCATTTGCTCCTCAGGTGTACAAACTCTCCTTAGTCTTCCTCTAGGAATAGACATGATCTAGAATAGCAAAGAATATTTGTTAGAGGAAAAGTCTTACCATAACTTTTATAGCATAACATAGATCATGTAGAAGGGAAATATTTCCTAAAACGCCTCATAGCCTCCCATTCATAGTTTTGACATGCTTCAAAACCATGAACAAGACTCTAATCGATATGGTGTGTTGGATTCTGAAGATTGTTAACAACCTAGTGCTCTGATACCAAGTTTGTCACGACCCAAACCTAGGGCCTAGCTATGACACGGTGAATGAGAAGTCCGAAGACAACCCAAACAAGCCTCTTGATCATAACATGCACACATCCTTGGTTGCGGAAGTAAATCAAACAACAACAAGAACTATTTAAATAAGGGAAGCGGGACTAAGGGAAATCTTGAATAAACATTAAGAAACAAAGAGTCAAGCTCATAGTATAAATACACCATATTATCCAACAACACCTCTAACTTGAAATATAATCAGGGCCAAGACACTTTCCGGGATCACCATCATAATAACTAGTGTTCAACGTAGTGAAGTCTCAAATTAGCAAGAGGAATGTAGACAGTGACCTCAGACTTGAGGACTCACCAACGCTTATCTTCATAGAACCAAACTAGCCATGTGGAGGAGGAGGAGGATGATCAAATGCAGCTCCGGTCCTTACATGGTGATATCATGTAGGCATAAAATATTCATTAGTACGTTTGAATGTACTAAGTATGCGGGATGCAATGCAATAAGGATATACACCAATATAATCAAAATGCTTAAGATATAGATAATTAGTACAATTTCAATATGTCATGTATGACCAATGCTTGAAGTAAACATGCTTGTAAAACATTTAACTTGCATAAGATATACACCATACATACATGTGGAAGGAAACCTTAACCAACATAGACCAAGTAGTTACAACTTGAAATCCAAGGCATAACACCCCCTTGGTCAGGTAGACGGGCATGACACCTCCCAGCTAGGTGTGGTCTAGTTGCCAAGGTAAACCAAACATGATGACATGGCTAGATGGATCCACTAGTATAGCAAGGGTATAATATATCATCCTATGGTGACACATAGTTTAGAGACAAAAGACTTTATATAAGAACCACTTGAGTCGAGACCCATCTTAAGCCTCAATCGGTGCTAAATCAACTCCTACGGAATACTTGAAATAATTATATATTGTATAACATGTAAGATACATGGAAACATGACTCGAGTAGCTCTTGAAACATGTTTGAGCTCTATTTATGAGCGTAACTTGAATATGAGAGTAAATAATCATACATGAACCCTTGCTTTAACATGAATAGTTCACAAGAGGTAAAAATCTTGAAATAGGGATTAACTTATAACTTGTAAAATCATAGATATTTTCAGGAATTTAATACATGCTTGAAAGCCCATAAACACCCTGAAATCATTTGACATGTAAAAGCTTGCAATAGCCGATCAATGGCTTAAGAATTATTGACATGACATTTTATCAAATACATGTGGGCACATATGGACACATGTTCTGGATCATGCAAATTTAAGTGTATGGATCATGGAATAGTAAGATCAATGTATTTCTAAATCATTCAAATGAGTCCACCAATATCATAGTAAAACCCCATCTTGGGTATCATGAACTTCACATCGAAACTTCATAATAAATCATAGTTTTCATAGCTTGAATCATGCATAGTCTCAATAGATATAGATCAATTCATGAAATCAACTTAAAAATAGATATTCATGCATAGTCAATAATTACTTGATAGAACCCCAACATAATTTATGTCCATAATCCATAATAGAAGATACCCATAAGAAATAAAACTTGAAATCATGCAATTTTCATAAAATAGGAAGGTTGGTCTCCATGGGTGAAAGGACCCAATGGATGAAACCCACATACCTAAGCTAGGAATTTCTTGATGTAAATCTTGAAGGAAACTTGAAGCTTGGATTGAGTTCTTGAGGACGAAAGTGAGCTTCAAATCCTTGGATTTGATTGAGATATTTGGTTAAGTCTTGGAGAGGTTCTTTTAGGGGGTTTTGAGTGATATAGGGTTAAAAAATGGCTCAGTATAGTAGATTTTGCATTTAAATAGGCATGGGGCTATGACCCCAATGCCCTTTGGCCGAAATAAAAAAACAAGGAAAAACCAACAATGGTCTGCATCTAGTCCACATGGACTAGATGCAAAGGAGGGATTTACACTGCTCTACGGCCCTGGAGCGTTGAGCCAGGGCACGGATGCTCTCTGGAATTCAAAAATTAACAAAATTTATTTTCACTACGAGTCTTTTAAAATTTGGGTTATACTTGTCTCCCACTCAATTTTGCCTCCTCATTGAGAATATGAAGTCGAATTTTCAATATCATGCATAGATTTTGAAATATATAAAAATTACGATTATAAGTATTCCGAAGCACATTTTTAGGGTGTTTCATCCTAAGGGTATTTTATGACTTCCTATGTTATCTAAAGACTTTCTAAATACCTAAACCTTATTCTTAGTATTCAAATTCATTCCTCACATTTGAAAATCCTCTCAAAACTCTTTTAAGAACACTAGTGGGAATTAAGCTTGGGATTCAAGCAAAGGCTCCTTCTTCTTCAAATTTCTTCTTGGAACTTCTTCATTAGCAAGGTATATGGGTTTTGATCCTTGGTTCCTTCTGATCAAGGAGACCCAAACATTTTGAAGTAACTTTCATGAATTCTTAGCTTACTTTAAATGGGGGTTTTAAATATTGTGATTTCTTAAATTCAAACAATGTATGGTTTATGTTTATTTACTGATTTTAAATAGATTTAAACGATAATATGATGAATTTCATTGAATCTATGAAGCTAAGCATGTGCATGTTTGTTTTTAAGGCTTATTTGTGCATGGGTGATTAAATTATGATTTTAAATGTGGATTTTACCATATTTTCACTTGAATTTCATATTATATTGTTGATTTTAGATTGAATCTCAATTACCTATGTTATTCTCACATCATTCATGGTATATGCATTCATGAACATTGAATTTTATGGAAATTATGAAGTGGGTTAAGCTCAATTATGTTTTTTGATATGATTTTGACAAAATGTTGGTTATTACGAGAATATGATCACATATATATCTATTGATTATGGCTCTTTGAGTATTTTGGGTGCTTGCATCATTTTATATATATAAATGAATTATTCCTATGTATGAGTATTATGAATTATGAAATGTGATTTGGTATTTGAGCCTAAGCATGAATTATTATGAATGGTGTTTGGCTTCTGACCCCAAATGTGCATTGAATGGATTTGGGATAACTATTGCATCTTTTGAAACTATGTATATTATAAGTATTCTTGTGGAATGATGACTTAGCACCGATCTATTGAGGTCTCCCTCTCTTTCCTTAAACTATATGCCTAGCATAGGTTATGTGAAATTGACTCCGAAATGGGGATGCCCGTAAGGAAAAAAATGATATGATATGCTATATGTGAAAATCCTATCCGAAACGGGGATGCCCATAAGGAAGGTTGCTTCATACGAAATGGGGATGTCCATAAGGTGAAGTGTGGTTTACCTTTGGAAAGTAGACCACCTCTTTACCGATGAGGGGATTTCATTGGGATTCCAAGTAATAGCTCGCTTGGTCTTACTTTTGTCAGCTGAGGTCACATCCCCACTATATATGATCATTGTATTTCATGCATCATTGGTTTCATGGCATATTGTATACTACCCTTTTGATGTATGATCTTTTTAATATTATGTGACCTTGTCATCTAACATTGAAGTGTAGGTTTGGTAAGTCACTAGCATTACATCCTGCATATTTAGTATATTCAAACATACTAACACATACTTTTATCTACATGTTCTTATTAAGTAGGGATCGGAGATTTCTTTCATCCACTGTTTGACGCTAGATCGGATTTGAGACATTTGTTGTGGTGAGTCCTATCTTCTAAGGAAACACCACCACTCCTTTACCTTGCTTCCATTTGTGTTATTTACTTTGAGGGTAAATTTGGGACATGTCTTAGCCCCCCTCCTATCTTATGACTAGAGGCATTGTTGGACATCTTGTAGACTCTTGTTGGATCTATATGTTATGTGTTGTATTTGAAGCTTATGATTATGGTTATCTATTGGATATGGCTATCATGGATTGATTATGAGAATTATGATATGTATGTATGTTTGATGAGAAAATGTGAAAGATCCTAAGTCCCGAATTGCCTCCATAGAGTGAGTCATACTTACTTGGCCCCTATGGTATCCCCATAGAGTGTGTCCTACTTTCCCATCCCTTAGAACTATGTGTTTACTATTTGAATATACTTTCATATCGATGATATTAATTTGGATACTTTGAGGCTTGTTTGGGGACTCTCGAGTTCCCATTCCTCATGTCACTCCTAGACCCTAGGTCCGGATCATAACACATACTCATTTGCACTCAAATATTATTTCTGCTCAATAAATAATTATTTCATATTTTATGATAAAAGTGCAATCTCGGCTTAGAAAAAATGCATCAAACATTGCATATCAATCTTAGAATTCATGATAAAAATTTTAGGAGTTTCAGACTAGTTTTCGATCTTTAAAACTAATACTGAATTCCTTAGTTATCATAATTTGTTGAAACAATGACAAAGCATACAAGAAGCTTAAAAACTCACCCAAAACCCATTCGTCACTTCTTGAACAAAACTAAATATGCTACTAACTTCTAAATAACATTTTAAATTCAATGGAATCTTCAAAATACGAATCTGAGGTCTTCTTGACTCAAAATTTATTTATCGCAATTAAACCAACTTTTAAAGCTCAAAAGATCAAAATACCCTCAAAATTCTCAAAACGTATAATAAAACTCTTTCTAAGCCGAAAATAACTCTCTAAATTGGATGGAATCATCAAAAATTCAATCAGAGTATTCCGAACTCAAATTGTTGACTAAAGTCAAACATTAATCCAATTGAACTCAAGCTTCCAACTTAAGATCTTAAATCCAAAAAATAACTCTAAATTTTGAAATGACGACTCTCCTAGATCAAATTTCATGTTTTGGAGTTAACGGAACTGATGATAATTCCGAGACTCATAACTCTAATTGGTACCAAAAATCACTTTTTTAGCAACGTAAGCTTTTAAAAATTTAGAACTTCAACAATTCACAACTTTTCAATAAAATTCTAAAACTAAGTGTTGGGTTTATAGTTTGTGAGAATTGAAAATAAAGGTTAAAAGGACAAAAAAAAATATTGGGTAATCAAGTAAAGGAAAATGAAGAGTCATTTCTTCCTCATCGGTAAAATGGAGGAAAAGTGTTGTCCTTATATTAGGAAACACTTTCTCTAACTGTAAGAGTCAAGTAAAGGTGATCACCTAGCACCATTGTTGTCACTCGCTCGCTTGGCTCGGCTCGACTTTGGCAAATGATGTGATTGATTGATAAATTTTTTGAGAAAAATTTATTTAACCAAGTTCAAAATTTTGCTTTTATGATATTTTCTTTTGTGAATTATTGATTAATTATTTAGTTCAAAAATTATTTATTAATTAAACTAATTTATGAATTATTTATTAATTAAATTAATATGTGAAGTTAGTTTAACTAATTTTTAAATTTCATGCGTAATTGTTCTTTCAAAATAGACATGTTTGTTCACAAAAGACATCATACCTATTCTGAACAAATGAAACTATTTTGGACAGGTAGATTCACACCCAACACTGCCTATAAATAGAGGTCATTGTTGCATTTTAAGCACACAAAGTTTTCTCTTCTTCAGCATATATTTTCTTACAAAATTAAGATTCTATATGAATTCATTGTTGGTTCTTCGAATTCACTGAAAATTGCCAAATTTTGAGGCATCGTTACTTTGTAATTGTTAATATATTTTATTCTGGGAGAAAATAATCCATAAACCTCGACTACACTGAGGGGATTGAATTCCTTAAGGACACATAGTAAATTTTTGTGGACTCAAATTATTGAACGTAATTTTTTTGGATTCTATTTTTCTGCATTGTTATTAAAATACAGGAATAACAAGCTTAAGAAATTTATTTTTTTTTGCATTTTCATCTTTTGATTTCTACTTTGGAGATTAAAGTCTTCTATGCTTCTACTCCAGTTGCGTTTAATATTGATTTGAAGTTATAAAAACTTCATCATTCAAATTCATTCTGTTAGTAACATAATCTATATTGATTGTTAGTATTCTACATACTAAGTTGTTTATCTATTTGTGACAGAAAAATGACTATTTCAAATGAAGTGAATGTTGGAATGACAAATGGCACAGTACCTTCTACTGCATATTAGACTAGTTAATCGCGATGGACCAGTATATCGAATGCCTTTTCCATCTTTTCTGATTTCGATAGGCATCCCAGCAATGCAACTAGGAAACCATACTTCTGTACCTGTATCGGCTTGAGCAGATAGGTATATTTTTTTCATTCACAAAAGCGAATAATTGAAATTCACGTCGTTCAAATGCCCCTACAATTCCACCAGTAGAAAAACCTGTAAAATTTACTGGTGTTGATTTCAAAAGGTGGCAGAAAAAGATGTTCTTCTACTTGACTACCCTAAGTCTACAGAGATACATTAATAAAAATGTTCCTTTACTAGCTGAAGGAACTCTGGATGGTGAACAACTCTTAGTGACCGAAGCTTAGAGGCGCGCGATTTTTCTATGTTGGAACTACATTTTGAGTGGCTTGCAAGATGATCTGTATAGTGTGTACAGCAACATGAAAATTTCCAAGGAACTCTAGAATGCTTTGAAGAAGAAGTATAAAAGGGAAGTGTAGGAACGAAAAAATTTATCGTGGTAATGTTCCTGGACTACAAGATGGTAGATAGTAAAGCTTTTATTACCCAAGTTCAGGAGATATAGGTTTTAATTCATGATCTCCTTGTAGAAGGTATAATTTTATTTAATATCTGATTTGAACATATTAAATTTGTTCTTAATACTCGCACAATCTTTAATGTAGGATTGGCTATGAATGATGTTTTTCAAGTGGCAGTCATCATTGAGAAGTTATGCCCACTTTGGAGTGACTTCAAGAACTATTTAAAGCATAAATGCAAGGATATAAATGTTGAAGATCT
>JAOTQR010080078.1:0-10114 GCA_025774065.1 Solanum ossicruentum
GGACTTACGACTTCAAAACAAATTTTATCCGCCAAATTCACTTAATTCTCCACTCCCGCACCTCAAACGGATTAAATCTAAGACATACTTCAATCCTAATAATTAATTCCAATTAATAATTTATCTTAGGAAATTTCGGGGTTTAACAAAAACTTCTCTAAATGATTCCAAATTATATATCATAAGCTCATCTCAATATTACAAATCTTATGATATATCAATCATTCAAAATGATACATGTTTGTGGCATGTCAAATTTTGTCTATGTTTTCTACCAAATGTTCTTGAAAAGCTATTCATTAGTTATCACTTATAATCATAAAGAAGTGTTGCCAAAGATTATTTATATTTGACTATGAATTTTTTTTGGTAGAAAATAGTTAAATAGTTCAACTACAAAATTTAAATTGTCGCGATTAACCATGACATATTTTGTGACAAAACTATGTTGTCACTAAGTCATTGGCTGATTAGACACAACAAATTGAGCGTCACTAATTGCTTTTATTATTAGTGACAAAAATTAAAGTCACAGTTAAATATAAAACAAAAAGGTGGCTGAAACTTACTACATTTAACTGCAAACACTAATTTGTCGTTACTACAACAACTTAGTTTTAGTGATTGCTAAAAAGTGGCCAAAAAATGATGAAAAAGAAAACAATAGACTGCGTCGCAAAAAAAAAAAGCGACGGACTAAGTGACACTGTCCATTGCTTTCTTATTTTTTATTTCTTTTTAAATATTTTAATTATGAAAAGTGACAAATTGCAACTATATGTCCATCACTTATTTTTACGAATTTTCCAGCAGTATATTTTTATAAATTGTGATGGAGTTAGTGACGAAATCCGTCGCTTATATTTTTTTAAAAATTAAATATTTAATTATTTTAGTGGTATGAATTTTAATAAAGAAATAATAATTTTTTAAAAATCTTTTGCAATGGAAAGAGTGTCAATATCCATCCATTTTTTTTAAAATGTGACGGATAGTATGGGTATATTCCGTTTGGTTTAAAAAAATAAATCAAACAAATTTAAATTTTTAAAAATAGCATATTATTTAAAAGGGACGATGTACTCGGGGATGCAGTCCCCGCCCCTAAGTGAATATTAACCCCAAATTAAAACATTTTCCCGGACATTTTCCCCTCTCTCTCTCTCTCTCTGTAAACTTAAAGATACCCTAAGGATTGCCGCCCTCGTCGTTCGTCATTGTCACCGCCCGTTCACCGTTTGTCACAGCCCCTCATTGTTCATCATCGACAAGTTATTCCCACGCTAGTAGCAACCGCTAGCCCCCCTCTCTCCCTCTTCTCTTTTCTGTATTGCATTTTTTTATTATTTTTTAAAATTAAAAATGTTGAATCTTTGTTAGTTTAGCTTACATATGTTGTTGACATTGTTATATTGATTGTGAATTAGAGAAGAAAGTTTGTGTATTGATTTTAGGGTTTAGTTTGATTTTGGTATGTTGAATTACTTTGTGATTTGGAGGTTTTGATAGTGTGAATTAAAATGTATTTGTAGTGACTAATATTGTTGGTTTGAATATTTAAATGTAAATTTGTGAATGAGTATATATTTTTGAAATCTAGTTTGAATTGGTATTTTGAATTATTTTGTCATTTGGGGGTTTTGATAGTGTGAATTAAAGTGTATTCGTAGTAATTAACATTATTGGTTTGAATATTTAAATATGAATTTGTGAATGAGTATATATTTTTTGATTCTAGTTTGAATTGGTTTTTTGAATTACTTTGTGATTTGGCCGTTTTGGTAGTGTGAATTAAAGTGTATAATTTGAAATGATTAGCCTTGTTGGTTTGACTATTTAAGTGTGAATTTGTGAATAAGTATTTTAGATTTTAGTTGGAAATGCATTTTGAATTAGTTTGTGTTTTGGGTTTTGTTAGCGAATTAAAGTGTATTTAAAGGTATTAACATTATTGGTTTGAATATTTAAGTGTGAATTGGAATGTTTGTTAGTTTTAATTGATTTATGAGTTCTCAAGTTGAAATTTAATTTGGATTGTAGTTTGTGTTTATTAGAATTATTTATATAAAGCTATTGTAATTTTAATTAAGTTTGGATTCTAGTTTTGAATTGGATATATTGTACTTTGTATTTAAAAGTTTGTAGTTGAACTTAGAAAAGTCAAACAAGAATGTATAAATTTTGAACTTTAGGTTTTCTGCATCATTGTAGGATATATTCGGTCCGTCAAGCTAATTAAGCCCCCGATCTTCGCAAGCTAAGGACAAAAGATGAAGCTATTTCTTACTTTCAAAATTCTAATTGTTTTATATATTAGTTTTTAAAAATTTATTCATTGTAAAATACTTGCATCTAGCGTAGAGTTTCAATTTTCTATTTTTAGGAATCTATAACTATATTTGAAATTTGAAGTATATTTTAAGTAGCTGTGAACTTTAAGTTGAGTATAATTTAGAAATTGAAGTTTCTACACTTGTTAAATTGAATTTTGGTACTTTAATACTTAGAAAAATTTTAGTTATGCACTTTTAACTTGAATTATTATATTTATGGTACTGATTAAATTTTAAGTAGTTATGAACTTTAAGTAGAATATAATTTAGAACTTGGAGTTTATATACTTGTTAAATTGAATTTTAGTACTTTTATACTTGAAAAAATTCTACTTATACACTTTTGAAACTTGAATATACTTGAATATTTTTTGTCGATGGATAATCGTTTGTGGTTGTATGACATGTATTGTGAAAATGATGGTCGGCTGAAATCTATATTTATTGATAGTGTTAGAATTTTTATCGATCATACAATGACACTTGATAGTTTTACAAGAAATCAATTGGTTAGGTGTCCTTGTAGTGCATGTAGGTGCCTAAAATTCTTTAGTCTAGATCAAGTTATTATGCATTTGTATAAGGGATTTAAACCCAGATATTTCGTGTGGGTAGATCACGGAGAAAGATATGGACAGAGTGGGGTATTTTATAATATGATGCCAGTGGATGAATATAATATACTTGTACAACATGGTCAGATTAGATTAGAACCTGATAGGAATCGACATGAAACCTTTCAACATGACGCCTATAGAGTTCATGAAATGATCAATGATGCTTTTGGAGTTCAAGAGGGGATGGAACCTGACCAATTCTTTAATGAAGCTCCTAATGATGAAGCTAGACGCTTCTATGCTGAATTAGAAGAGGCTAGTAATCCATTACGTGAGGGGAGTATACATTCTCAATTGTCTCTAGCAGTTAGATTAATGAATATTAAATTTGATTATAATGTTCCTAATGTGGCTATGGACTCCTACAAAGATCTCTTGGGCGAGTTGGTTGATCCTGAGTTAAGCATACCTAAGAGTTTCTATCAAGCAAAAAGGAGTGTTTCCAAATTAGGATTGTCACATCACATAATTGATTGTTGTGTTAATGGCTGCATGTTATACTACAAGGATGATAGTGAATTGAAAAATTATAAGTTTTACGGTGACGATCATTATAAGAGAAGTCCGGATGAAAATATGGTTCCAATTAAGACGATGCATTATTTACCTCTTATTCCTAGACTAAAGAGGTTGTATGTATCAATGAGGCCTGCGCCACATATGAGATGGCATCGTGAATATAGAAGATTGTCGTGTGTCTTGTCTCATCCGCCTGATGAGGAAAAATGGAAGCATTTTTATAATGTGTACCCTGAGTTTGCTAGAGAGCCTAGAAATGTTAGATTAGGGTTGTCTGCAGATGCCACACCTTATTCTTGTTGGCTGGTATTTCTTACTCCATATAATCTTTCTCCTGAAATGTGCATGACAAGTTTATTAATATTTTTAAATTGTGTTATTCCGGGTCCTCGCAATCCAAAAAGTTTAACTAATATCTATCTACAACCATTGATAGATGAGCTTAAACAATAATAGTTTGAAGGTGTACTAACGTATGACATATCAACTAAGCAGAATTTTGTTATGCGTGCTTGTTTAATATAGACTGTTAACGATTTTCCTACATATGGTACGTTGTCTGGTTGGATGACTACTGGAAAGCTTGCTTGTCCTTATTGCATGGAGCATAGTAAGGCTTTTACATTAAAGCATGGTAGTAAAAATAGTTGGTTTGATTGTCATTGTCAATTATTGCCAATGGACCATGAGTTCAGAAATATGAAGCATGCATTCAGAAAAAACAGGGTTGAGAATGATCCTCCACCTCCATCATTGATAGCCATCAAATTCGGGAGAGAGTTTCTCATTTGCCTAAAGTTATATATTGTCCCATACATGAAAGACTTCCTGGATATGGCGTTGAACATAACTGGACCAAACAAAGCATATTTTGGGAGTTACCTTATTGGAAGGATAATCTTTTGTGACACAATCTTGATGTGATGCATATTGAGAAATTTTTTTTTGACAATTTGTTCAATACAGTGATGGATGTCAAGGGAAAGACAAAAGACAACCCAAAAGCTAGACTAGACTTAGAAGAATATTGTAGGAGGAGAGAATTGTGGCTGCAGGAACTACCAAATGGCAAAATTGTAAATCCCAAAGCTAGATTTTCATTCACAATGACTGAGAAGCGTGAAATATATGTGTGGGTGAAAAATCTGATGATTCCAAAAGGATATGCTTTAAATTTAGGCAAGCGGGAAGATCTGAATGGCGGGAAGTTGATAGGTCTGAAAAGTCATGACTATGTATTCATGAAAACTATGATTCCTGTCACTTTTTGCAATTTACTTGAAAGGATATGGAAGCCTATTACAGAGATAAGTTTTTTTTTTAAAGATTTATGTTCTAGTCAGTTATCGAACATTAGTTTAGACAAGATTGAGGAAAATATTCCTGTTATTATTACAAAACTGGAGAGAAGACTTTACATGTGGTTTCTTCGATGTGATGGAGCATCTTCTAATCCATCTTGTGAAAGAAGCCCATCTTGGTGGTCCTGTTCATACACGGTAGATGTAACCAGTTGAAAGGTAATGATTATTCTTACATAAATAATTAAATTTTTATACAATCTAATCATTCATTAATATATTTACATTCTTACATACATATATACAAAAAATTTGGAAGCTGTAAATGATCAATAAGGCAAAGGGGACAGATTGAAGGGTCAATTGTGTAAGTTCATCTTGCCAAAGAAACTGATGATTTCTACTCCTTTTACTTTGGGGATGAAGTCCCTTGTAGGAGTAATAGACCAACTCAAAATGATGAGGGTGATAGTGATGCTATGTTTCCACCTATTTTGATTTTTAATCTAAGTGGATGAGGATATAAAAGGCATGGCAGACGAAGCCTCACTCGTATAGAATACCAATCAGCTACGACCCATATTTTGCTTAATTGTCCCAAAATTCAGCCATATGTTGAGTAAGTGTTAAATTATGTTAACTTTAAATTATAAAGATAAAATTTAGAACTCACAAAAATGTATTTGTCAATAACAGCTTGTTTATAAACACATGGGCAATAAAGCTATATATAAAAGATTTTCAACATGGTTAAAGAGTCATGTAAATGTGAAAGTTTAAATATATTGAATCGATAAGTATAATATATTCAGTTTAAACCTAATTGTATTATCTTTAATACAATTTCTAGGTTTATGATGAATACTCAAACGTTGAACATTCACTATTTGTGAGAGAGATCGCAATCGGGCCTGATTCTCAAGTTGATACACTCCATAAGTATTGTGTCAATGGTCTTAAATTTCAAAATGAAGAAGTTTCTATGCACAAGAAAACCAATAACAGTGGTGTGTATATTCAAGGTGATGCCGACAGTAATGGCCATATTATTGAATATGTTGGTGTCATTCAAGAGATTGCTGAACTAAGATATTCAGGCTAGCCTAAGAAAAAGATCGTATTGTTTCGGTGTAACTGGTTTGATCCATCACAAATAGGCACAAGGGTGGACCAACAACATAACATCACTGAAGTTAAACACACTAGACAATACGCAAGTTATGACCCTTTTATCATAGCCCAAAATGCTAAGCAAGTCTATTATGGTTCAGATCTATTGCGTAGAGATAAGGCTGATTGGTAGATTGTTATCAAGACAAAGCTTGTGCGAAGAATAGAAATTGAGAATATGTTAGATGTAGCGTACCAAAATGATATCGCACTTGTTCAACCGCAAGTTGATATTGAGTTGGAAACCACACTATATCATCCTCAAGAAATACTAGAAGAGGTTTCTAATGATGAGCTTGTAATACTAAACATTGAGGGACAAGTAAATGAGGAATATAAGTCGTTTGAGGAGGAGGAAATGGAAGACAATGAATATGCAATATCTAATGAGGAAGAATTCATGGATAATGAAAATGAAAGAAGTGAGGAGGAATAAAGATATATATTATAACTAGCATATACATTATGTATTGTGCTAACATTAAATTTATTAAAAAAAAAATTTGTAATCAATTATAACTTTACATACAGAAGTCATCTGGTGGTGATAGTCATAGACCTCGAGATACTCTTAAATAAGCAGTTCTAGTTTGGGCAAGAACAAAAAAATTAGGACATGCATTGATCCTCAGGATATTCCAGGGCATATTTCCTCTGCACCCGATCTTCCCTGGCGCACAGCTACTTCTCCTACCACTGAGGTTATTCCATTTGGGACTATGCATCCACTGACTTACCTTAGCCAGTTTTGAAGACCACGCGGCGCTTCTTCCTCATCGCAGCCTAGGTTCACTTCATATGACTAGGCCATGCATCTACCCACAGTTATTGTTCGACGACCTCACAGATTATCATCTTCGGGTACTCCATCTCCGAGTGTTTAGTCTCTCTCATCTCAGTCTCTTCACCTATTATCCCTCAGACTTAGAGATTCTAGTGAGGAGGTTGTCACTCTTCTATTGACTCAGCATAATATGCATCCTTCGGTATCAGTTCACTAGCTTCTGCAGCTACTCCCGAGGCAGCACCAGATGTCATAGGGTTAGCTCCTGGCCAGCGAGACAGGCTTGGGAGAGTTTTGTTAGTGCCTGATGGAGCCTCATAAGTTGTTCTTCTAATTATTTATTTTTTCTACATTACTAAATATTCATGAACTAGTATGTTTATTATATATTTTGCAGGTGGCATCCATCGAAGCCAGCTTCCAAGGCCTTACAGGACTGTGGTAGGAGGCTGTTTAATGAGTCCTTTCACTCCTGGGGAGAGATTCCACACACAATTTGTCAAGTCATGCTTAATGAGTTTAAGGTATATAATTAGTTTACATATTTATTTTAAGTAAAGTTTTTTCATTTATAATATACTTTATTTAACTAATTATGTAACACTTTTCTTCTTATTTGTCAAGACTATGTGTCCTTGGAGCGAAAAGTAAAATATGTGCATGGGGACCATATTTGAGAGGAAAGACATCTCCAGACTATCTAGCTGGCTGAAGAAAGCACGAGATAATGGAAAGCCTGGGAAGTTGTTGCAGCCACACATATGTGAGGAGTTGTGTCGGTATTGGGACACCAACGAATTTAAATCCATTTCTGAGCAAGAAAAAAAGGCTAGAGGGAGTCTGAATGGTGGCTCATTGCATAACGGAGGTGCAAAGAGCGTTGGGACTATTTCTCAAGAGATGGTAAGATTTTTAAATTTAAAGTTTAAATTCATAATCTTAAATACTTATTTTGATTCAATAATATTTAATTAATTATAATATTAAATTTTTATAGGAGAAAGAAATAGGACGAGTTCCATTTCAACATGAGGTTTTCAAGAGGAATCATATCAGAAAGAAGGATAATGAGTCAGACCCGGACGTGTGGGTTAAGCCGAGGGCCGAACAAGCTTATGTAAGCTTCTCAAAATTTATATATATATGTATATATATATATATTAATTATTCATTCTAACTCTGAATTATTTTTGTAATATGTAGCAAGAGTACGAGCAATATGTTCGTGAGTTTGGAGATGTTGTCATGCTTACGCCTGAGCTGTCCTATCAAATTTGGACTGAGAAAGTGGTTGGGGGGAGCCACAAAGGCCGGATATATGGGATGGGCTCTAGAATTGACATACGACGAATCAAATCAGATTTACAAGCCATTGGATCGTCGAGACAGGTCGAGGCCCTTGATCAGGCTCAGTTGGCTGCCATGTCTCATAAAATACAAGAACTTTCAGCTGCATTCACAGCTTCTGAGGCAAGCAGGGTTGAGCAACAAAAAGAACTAGTACAAATCAAAGAACAAGTATTCAACCTCGCACACAAACTTGTACCTCATCCTCCCGGTCCCGAATATGATAGTGAAGATGATGAGTTTGTTTAGAATAGTCCCTAAGCTCCTTTAGTTATGTTTTTGACAATTTTGATATGTTTGGACACTCAGGTTATATTTTGGACAATTCAGACTATTTTGATGAACTTTATGTTCGTTTAAAACATTATAATTATTGAATGTTATTCATTTTTAATATTAAGTTTTGATTAGTGTCATGTATTTTGTTATTGAGCTTGTTGTTGCTGTTGTTGGACAGGTTATTTGTATTGAAATTGATTTCTGCTGTCAAAAAAATAGAGAAAAAGTGACGGACTACGTCCCCTTGTCCGTCTCTTTTCTGTAATTTTTTTGAAAAATTCCCAAAAAAGCGACGGACTGTGTGACTAAGTTAGTCGCTTTTCTGCAATTTTTTAAAAAGAATTCCAGAAAAGCGACGGACGGGCCTATAAGTCCGTCGCTTTTTTTTTTTAATAAAGCAACGGATAGGGACCCCATGCCCGCCGTTTCTTTAATTTTTTTAAATAATTATTTAAAGATGTGATGGAGAGGGACCCAATGTCCATCGCTTCTTTAATTTTTTTAAAATAATTATTTAAAGATGCGACGGACAGGGACCCAATGTTCGTCGCTTTTCTTTTAAAAGAAATTGAGTAAAAAAGCGACGAAATAGGTAAAGAGACGCAATCCGTCACTTTAATAGCGACGCAATCCCTCGCTTTTGGAAAAGCGTTGAGCAAAAAAGTGACTGCATAGTCTGTGTCGCCTTTCCATCGATTTTGATGAGAAAAGCGACACAGTCTGTCGCTTTTGGCCGTTACTTTTCAGGCAGTTTTTAGTAGTAGAAATTCATGACAATGCTTGAAATTAATTTGGGTCTACTTGATTGGAAGGTAAACAAGGATCAAACCCACATACTTTCACTAAGATGAAGAAACCTCAAACAATTTTGAAGAGGAGTTTAGTTCCTTAGCTTCCAAGTTGAAATTCCCTAAGAGATCTTTTGAAAGTTGTTTTTGAGAGGTTCAGATTATCAGGAATAGGTTTGAAAATTTGAAATAGGTTTTCGGTCTTTAGATGACCTTAGGATAGCCTAGGAATTCCCAAAAGACCAACAGAAATAATCGACTTTATGAAAACGTCATTAATGAATCGAAGTAAAAATTTACCGGAAGTCACTTGATGTCACGGCCAAACCTAGGGTCGTGACCAGTGCCGGATAGGGGCACCTAGACACATATAATTCGAATTTCCTCATTTATCTGTCCTGGAAACCTACCGGAATTCCGGCAGAGTTTCCTCTGTTTTATTAACTAACCTCACCTGCAAATAAAACCCAACAGCATCCCAGACAACAATACAAATAAATATTTCTTAATACATATACGTAAATGCGGGCCGACAAGGCCTCTGCTGCGGTCATGCCGTCTAATAATCACATCATACATAAGTAATGCGGTCTCACCGCCTGATTAAGTACAAAATCATACCATGAACCCATATACATACGTATCTCTAATATACCCACGACCCACTAGTATCCACAGACCTCTAGACAAGAATGCTAAACAGTATGTACACATACATAATACAACTACGGAACGTGTGAATCTGAGAAGCTACCAATATTTGGCTCCTGAAACAAAAAAAAGGGGCACTACAGCTGAAGCTGGAGATTCTAGGCAAGAGGGCCTCGCACCTGCTCGTCGGTACCTGCGGGCATGAACGCAGCCCCCCCCCCTCGAAGGAAGTGGTCAGTACGAGAGATGTACTGAATATGTAAAACAGGAAGTACACAATACAGATAGATCTCATAAATCGAAGGAAATGGGTAAGCATGCATAA
>JAOTQR010080079.1:0-10112 GCA_025774065.1 Solanum ossicruentum
CGGAAATATACTTAAGTTCAAATTACACGATATCCACAATAAAATTTTCCAATTGGATAATTATCCTTAATTTAAAGGAATACGGGGTCTAAAAGCTTAACTCTTGAAATGCTTTATGACTATCAAAGACTTCCTTTAGTCTCGTTTTCCCTGTTTATATATTTTGTTGTTGTTATTTTACTTCTATGACCAAGGATGTGTGGTTGATATGCTATGAGGCTTGTTTGGGGTTTCTTTGAGTTCCCCATTCATCGTGTCACGTCTAAGCCCTGGGCTTGTGACGTGACATTATTTCCGCTTCCCTTATATTCTATTATTACATGTTCGTTATCTTATTTTGCTTCCGCAACTAAGGATGTGTAAGTGATATGCTAATGAAGAGGCTTATTTGGGTTCCTTCGGGTTCACCATTTGCCGTGTCATGTCTAGGCCCTACGCTTGAGTCATGACAATGATAATAAATATATACATATATTTTTTGGATATTGATTTCACAACTTTTATTATGCATACAGTAAGTAATCATAAGTAAAATAAATCTATATTCATTAGAAACTTATACTTCTTTATTTCATTGATAATCATTTATTTAAATTTATGTTTTAATAATATTGACATTATCTTTAAAATAGGGTATTATATGGTTTCACATTGATGTGCAATGCACGTGCTTCAATACTAGTTTATATAATACGTGTTTACCTATATATATCCTCTTTCCTTTAAAAATAGATGACTTTATATCCTTTTTAGTCTGTGCGAAAAATAATGATCCCTTTTCTTTTTGGCAAAACTTTAATTCCAATTTTCCACATGACATATTTAAGGCCACAAGATTAAATGATATTTTTGTACATTACTTTATTTAGGACCACAAGATTGAATTTTATTATTTTCTTACATTTTGTGCTAAATCAAATCAAACTAGTAGAAGCAAAGTTTGAAAAAACTCTATGCACTAGAGAAACATAGGGAAAAAGAAAAACAAGAAATATTAGTTCTAATTTCTTATTATCTAAACATTGGAAAAAATTTACCCTATAGGCTTATATAAAACAAGCTCTTCTCTTTCACTTTCTTCACTTTCTTAATCTTTATCACAAACTTCAAGTGATTCTTCTATTACTGATTCTTCTTCAACCGCTCCATTGGAAAAAAAAATCTCTCAAGCACTTCGATTAATCGCTTCAACTAAGTAGAAGAGGGAGAGCAATGCAGCCATTTCCAATAAAAATGTGGCTCGAATTGGTAGTTGAACTCATAACCCTAGTCCAAAACCTACTAATGAAGAAGAACTCATGAGGAGATGCAATTGAATAACTAGTACTAGTGTTAAGTTTCATAAGTAGCATTAATCTTTATTTTTTGTACTTTTTTCAAAATTTTTTTTATTTCACGATTTTCATTTTATATATGATGATGTTTGATAGAAAATAGAACTTAAAGATGTTATTTAGACTTTATTATATATTAGGAGTTTAGGTTATGCACTCTAATAGTTATAAGATTCTTCCATCATTAAGTTAAATTGGTCTACAATAACATGATCATTAATGAAAACCGAAGTTTCGTACCTTAAATATGAGGACATTGAAATGGAAAAATTATCTTATTTTTTGTAACTTAGGAGTAAGGTCACTAAAACATATTCTACTTTAAGTCCCCAATGTTTTAATTCAATTATTTAACTAGTCATTTATAAGTACATATGTGTAAAGTTAGTCAATCAATCTATGATACATTATCTATCTTTCATTTTTCTTTTTCTAGCATCTCCAAAAGGAAAATATTGGCAAGTTTGAATATCTTTTAAACATTTTCTCACTCACAATAATTTTAGATTTTCTTTTCAAATTTATAAGATACATCGAACCATTGCTTCAACATTCAATTTAATTTTATTTAAGAAAATCAATATTGAATTTTGTGGTATCAAATTAAAGATATGTGTAGTAATTTAAAATGATCTAGGATTCGTGATATAGAATATTAGCACTAAAAAACTTACTAAATATAAAATGTCATGACCCAGACCTAGGACCTAGATGTGACATGGCGAATGGGGAACCCAAAGGGGACCCCAAACAAGCCTCTTAGCATATCCTTACATATCCTTGGTCGCGGAAGCAATTGTACAACATCAAGAGATGTTAAAAGGGGAAAAAAGGGGCTAAGGGACATAGTTGATACGATAGAAACATAGAAAGTCAAGGTATAGCATTAATACATCATAATGTTCCAACAACACCTCTAACATGTAGATAGGAGCGGGGACCAAGACAATCTTCGGCCTCACCCTCATAGTCATAAGTTTCCAATATAATAAGAGTCAATACATAACATAAATTCAAAGAAACATGTCCTCGGAATTGAGGACTCACCAAATTGCTTTGAAAGATTGTACTAGCCATGTGGAGGAGGAAGATAATCAAGTTGATCTTCGATTCCTATATGGTAACATCATGTAGGCATAGAGTATGTGTTAGTATATTTGAATGTACTAAGTATGTAGGATGCAATGCAACAATATATAGACAACATAGGCAAAGTGCATAATCATAAGAAGTGGATAGCATAATAACAATATGACATATATGAATGATGCTTGAAGTAAAACATGCTTATAGAAAACATATTACATGTGTAGGAAGAGATCATCATCATAGACCAAGCAACTTAGTACTTGGAATCCAAGGTAAACCACCCCTTGGAGGTGTTTGAGGTATCAACCCCTTAACTTAGTTAATGGGATTTTACCACCTCCCATCAAGGTTTTTGAGGTATCAATCCCTCAACTTGGTTAATGGATTTTTTACTACCTTCCATCAAGGTGTTTAAGGTATTAACCCCTCAACATGGTTAATAGGTTTTCACCACCCCCCATCAAGGTGTTTAAGGTATCAACCTCTCAACTTAGTTATGGTCAACTTGCCACACTAAATACACCTTTCATGAAATCAACACACATATATACATATTCCTTTCATCATCATAAAGTTAATTAGTTCATAGGTCATGCAATAAATCATCCATAGCTCATTATTTCAAAGCTAGACATTTTATCAAATACTTGACATGTGTGTAATGCTTGTTTAAAATTATGCAATTCAAAAGTGAAATCATGTGAGAAAATCAATGTAAAACCACCCACCTACATTAGCTAATACCCTTATTTAAGATATATCAAAGCCCCTTCTCAAATCTCATATTGTATCTTAGATTCATAGCTCAAAACATGCATGGTTGAACAATATTTCATAAAACACCAACATAGTTTATAGTCAAATTACATGGTAAGAGATACTTATAGATAACTAGCTTGAAAAAATGCAAGTTATATAAAAAAGTAGTTTGCGCACCATGGGTGAAAGGACCAAATGGTTGAAATCCACATATATTAGCCTTGAGTCTCTTGAAATTGAGTTGGGAAAGAATGAAAGCTCTGAATGGAGTCATAAAATCCAAACTTGTTCTTAGGTTTCCTTGAATTTGGATTGGGGTCTTGGTAGAGCCATTTGAGAGGACTTGAGAGTGTATTCAAGTTGAGAGTAATGAGTTTGATCCTCTGGAATAGGGTTTAAGTCCATTGGGGAGGTTAAGATAGCATTGGAAGTCTAAAAAGGTCATTAGAATGGATTAAATTCACGAAAATGCCATTAGTGAACGGTTGGAAAAATTGACAAAGTGATGCCCCACTGAGGCCCACATGGTTTTTGTGGCACTCCATGGGTCATGTAGTGTGCCCGTGAGATGAGACTTGTTCAAAAGTTTGAAAGTTGGAACACTTAGAAAAATTAACGTCACCATCACTTTGACGGGAGCCCTCAGGGGCCGTGTGGTGCTACACGGCCCGTGTAGTGGTCTGTTGAACTACACTTGGTGAGAAAATTGTTGCCAGGAAGCCCCACACCCAGGGTCATGACTCATCAGATCTTCCACGACCCGTGAAGATGCCCGTGGCACAACATTTAGCCAAGAAAACTCCTCCCACGCCCATTCTTCCTCACTTGTACACACTCTACGACCAGCCACATGGACCATGCCATGGGCCATGCCCGATGCCTTAGACCAAAAATGGCCTTTTCCAGCTCAAGCCAGGCTAGATGGCCCGTCCAAGGCCCCACTGCCCGTCAAGTTGTCCGTGTGGTTTCACTGCATGGGAGAGTCTCACGAAAATGGTCATAACTCCTCAATCCGAACTCGAAATAAGGTGAAACCAAGTGCATTAGAAAGATAACTCAAATGGAATTCATTGGACATGTTGTGGGTTGTCCATCTCTTTGTTTGCTAAAAGTTATGCTCATTTAAAATTGACCTTGGCACAAACCAACACTCAAAACTCAATTCCTAAGGAAGTCTTGAACTTGTCTAAGTACTAGAAGTCTCCCATGACCCTAATACACTCCTAATCTAACCAAATGAGATGTGAAACATGGATAACAAGATCATGGATTTACGGGGTGTCACATAAAAAAAGACAACTCTCTTGAACAAACCAAAAAAAGAAGCAAGACACCTAAATTAGAATGAATAAAGTATTGTATATCACATTTCTTAGGTCAAACTTACTTCTTGCAAAAAACATGCTATAGCTTGTAGGTACAAAAATACTATATTTAGTGCAATTTTATAGGTGAGGTATGATGAGGACAGAGTATGCCCAAATCTTATTCTTTCTAGAGCTAGCGAGGCTGTATTTAATAGACCCTTAGCATAAAGAAGAACAAGAAAAGAATAGCACAATACTTTAAGGAGAATGACAAAGCATACTAAAAATAAACATAACTATAATAACATAATATGATAACCGAAGTGCAATAAAATAACAAGCATAGAAGAACAAGAAACTCTCTAAGTCACACTATAACTGATAGTATGAAAAAGTAAGTGAGACAACGTTCTACGTACTACCTACTGTCTTTTCACCTTAATCAGTGTCATTCACAAACTCCTATGTAAAGTCATGTCCTCAATAATCTAAAAATACATCATCTCATGTCTAATAATGTCTACATAATAACTTTGGCCTATCTCTGCCTCTCTTCAAACCATCTATTGCCAACTTCTCATGCTTCCTCACTGCACAATTCATGCGTCTCCTCTTTACATACCCAACCTTCTCAGTCTTTCTTTCTGCATCTCCTTCATCAAGGCCTATCACACTTTGTCCTAAGTATCTTCATTTCTAACCTTATTATTCCTACTATGGACACACATGCATTCAACTCAATATCCTCATCTCCGTAACTTTTATCTTTTGAATGTGAGATTTCTTTACTAATCAATACTCTGCCCATACATCATAGTGGATTTAACAATCATTATGCAGAACTTGCCTTTAATTAGGTTTAGGTGATACCTTCTTATCACAGAAAGACTGCGTATACAATCCTCCATCTAATCTAACAAACACTAATACGATGTGCAACATCATTGAAATTCTTTCTATCTCCTTGAATAGTAGGTATAGGATACATACTTGAAAGTCTCTCTCATTCTTTGGGAGTGCGTGTGTATCAAGTCTTACTTCCACACTAGCCCCATGTGCTATCAAACTGAACTTTCACTACAAGTATTCTGCTTTGGTTCTGTTCAACTAAACCATTTAAAATTCAAGGTAAATCTCTATATCTTCAACTTAGTATTAATTCATCTACAAGTCATGTCGATTCAAACCATTTGATCCACAAACAACATAATACATGACACCTTATCTTGAATTCCTATGTGTAGACCAATAGATGTATGCTACAAAAGATTGCACTCAAAGCTAGCAAGGGGTTCTAGATTTCTAAATAATGGGTGCTTAGTTATTTTTTATCTGAAAATTGTTATTGAGACTAAGTGCTAGATAACATATCTGTATGAATTACTAGTTTTTCTATATAAGTAATAGGGTTTCAATTCAAAATTAATGTAAGTCTTGTTAGTTTAAAAGAGTCCTATTAGTAAAATAAGAATTATTAGTAAATAAAATTCCTATTTTATAGGTTTGTCCTTGTCTTTGGGGAGTAGTTTTATACGTGGGTGGTTATCTAGTTTTTAGGAGAAAGTTTGTTGTGCAATTCTTAAGTTTTTCACTTAAGTCCATCGTTTTTTTTTGCTATATATTGACTGCAGCAACAACATTAAAAATCATTAGTCAATAAAATTTATTTTCAGGTTTACTGCCTTTCTTTCTCTATTCTACCTCTACTTCTCTAGTTTGTGTTGCTATCAGTGGTATCTGAGCTAGAGAATAATATTGCTAGTTTATGGCTTCAGAGAGCAATTACATTCAAGTAGCTATTCTGCGTTTTGATGGTCACTATGACAATTGGAGTATGCTAGTGGAGAATTTCTTACGGTCAAAAGAGTATTGGCCAATTGCCTAGGATGTAGTAGGAGCTCCAGCAAAAGGTGAAGCCTTAACGAATCCTCCAAAGGTGGAGTTCGAAGCAAGAAAGTTGAAAGATTTGAAGGTGAAGAATTGTCTCTTTTAGGCTATCGATCATCGCATCCTAGAAACTTACCTTTGCAAAGAAACTTCTAAGAATATTTGGGATTCGATGAATAAAAAATATGAAGGTATTTCTAGAGTGAAACATGAACAACTTCATGCCTTGAGAAGGGATTTCAAGACTTTGCAGGTAAAGGAAGGATAGTCTGTAATGAGCTACTATGATAAAACAATGGAGATAAGCAATAAAATGTGATTTCATGGTGAAAAGATGACTGATGTCACAATTGTGGAAAAGATATTGCACTCCCTGATGCCGAAGTGTGACTATGCCATTTGCTCCGTTGAGGAGTCAAAAGATATAGATGAGTTGTTGCTTAACGAATTGCAAAGTTCCTTATTGGTACATAAGCAAAAGATGAACCGTACTTCATCTTCCGAAGAGCATGCTTTGAAGGCTTATACTAATACTCATTTCTTATACTCTAGAGGAAGGGGTAGAGATAGAAGAAGAGGAAGAAGAGATCGAGGATATAGAGATGAAGTCAACAAAGATGGTAGTAAAAATTTCAAAGCCAATGATGACCATGGTAAAAGCAGAGAAAGGATTGTTGACAAATCCAAAGTAGAATGCCATCGATGTCATAAATTTGGTCATTACAGGTATGAGTGTTATACTAGGCTGCCAAATCCAAGGATCAAAATTCAAATTTTACTGAAAGTAAAGAAGTTGAGATGTTGTTGATGGCAATCCAAGTAGAGAAGGAACCTGAACAAAACATTTGGTATATGGATACGAGCTGTAGTAATCACATGTGTGGAAGTAAGTCTTCTTTTTTCTTCTTTAATTGAAGACTTTCATTCAACAATTAGTTTTGGTGATTCTTCCACTGTGAGTGCAATTGGAAAGGGTGATATTAAGATTAGAACCAAGAATGGTTTTAAAGAAATGATCTCAAATGTGCTATATGTTCCTGCTTTGAAAAGCAATCTAAGTGTTAGTCAGTTGCAAGAAAAGGATATGTTATAACTATTTAGGAAGGTGCATGTGAGATTTATAGTCCCACTAGAGGAGATATTGCTATTGTGAAAATGAGTTCAAATAGGTGGTTCCCATTAAAGAGAGAGTATTCAGCATTGTCTAAAAGCAAAAGTAAAAGATCTGTCATGGTTATGACATTTTAGATGTGATCACTTGGGTTTTGGCGAAATAAAAGTTCTCCAACAAAAAAATATGGTGATAGGTTATCCTGAAATTACAATTCCGTCTCAAGTTTGAGAGGAATGTGTTGTTGGCAAATAACATTCTTCTCAATTTCCAAATTAAAAATCATGGAGAGCCAATGATGGTTTACAGATGGTACATTCAGACATTTGTGGCCCAATTAAACCGATTTCTAATGGAGGTAAACAATTATTTGTTACGTTTACTGATGATTTTTCCCAGAAAACTTGGGTTTATTCTTTTCGTGAAAAATCTGTAGCTTTTAAAGCATTTAAAAGCTTCAAGGTTCATGTTTAAAATAAGACAGGAAAGAAAATCAAGTCTTCTCGGACGGATCATGGTGGCGAGTATTGCTCTAAAGGTTTTGAAGATTTTTGTGAATCTGATGGCATTAGAAAAAAGCTTGCAGCAGCTTATACACCACAACAAAATGGTGTATCAGAGAGGAAAAATAGAACCATCCTTAATATGGTTCGAAGTTTACAGGAAAAAGGAATAGTAATAAAGAGCTTTTAGCCAGAAGCAATTGCTTGGAGCATTCATATCTTAAACAGAAGCCCTACATTTTCTATTAAGAACATGATTTAGAGGAGGCGTGGAATGGACGTAGGTCTACTGTAGATCACTCTCAAATTTTCAGGTGCATTGCATATGCACATGTCCCAAATGAGAAAATGAAGAAGCTCGATGATAAAAGTGAAAAATGTGTATTTCTTGGTGTTACTGTAACTTCCAAGGCATATAAATTATTTAATCCACACACAGAAAAGATTTTGATAGGCTGAGATGTTGTTTTTGATGAAGAAACTACTTGGGATTGGGATATACAACAACTTGCCCCAGTATTATTTGAGAATGAAGTTGAAGAAGCAGTATTAATACCGGAAAATTCAAAGGACTATGCTCTTACAGCCACTGAAACTTCTACAACAGCTGCTGAAATTACACCAACAGCGAATGAGACTTTTCCAGCAGTTTTGGAAGAAACCTATTAAGTAACTCAGTCACTTTGGCGTACTCGAAAAAGGCTTGCATGGATGCCGGAATATAAGATAACTGGAATTGAGGTAAATAATGATGTAATCTCTAATTTTTCATTGTTTGCGGACTGCGATCCTGTAGTTTTTGAGAGTGATGTCAGAGAAGAAAAATGGAGAAAGGCAATGGATGCTGAAATTGAAGCTATTGAAAGGAACGATACTTGGGACCTTGTTGATCTTCCAGAGAAGCAGAAAACCATTGGCATCAGGTGGGTTTACAAGACGATATTGAAGCAAAATGGAGAAATTGACAAATATAATGCACGATTGATGGCTAAGGGATACAAACAGAGTATGGTGTGGACTACACTGAAGTTTATTCTGCATTTTCAAGGCATGACACCATCAGAATGGAAATTGCATTGGCAGGATGTCAAATCAGCTTTTCTGGATACTTGGAAGAAGAGGTATTTATCGAATAACCTCCTGATTATATCAAAGTTGGAAATGAGCATAAAGTTTATTGCTTGAAGAAGTCCCTTTATGGAATAAAACAACCCCCGAGCTTGGTATAGTCACATTGAGGCTTATTTTTTTGAAAATGGGTTTTTTTTCAAAAGTGTCCATATGAGCATACACTTTTTGTGAAGATTGGGGCTGATGTGAAAATGCTTACTGTATGCTTGTATTTTGATGATCTTATATATACTGGGAGCGATAGTGCCATGTTTGCTGAATTCAAGAAGTCAATGATGGATGAGTTCGAGATGTCTGATCTTGGTAATATGCATTACTTTCTAGGATTAGAACTTTAGACTTGGCACAATCTGATCATGGGATTTTTCTCTCAAAAGAAGTATGTGCTAGAGATTTTAGACAAGTTCAAAATGCTCAAAATGCAATCCCACCAACACATCTTTTGAGTTTGGCTTAAAACAAATCAAAGATGGAAGAAGAACGAGGGTGGATAACATGCTTTATAAACAAAAATGTACCTAACTGCCACAAGACCTGACATTATATATGCAGTAAATCTTATTAGTAGATATATGCAAAGCCATTTGCTAGCTGCAAAAAGAATCTTTCGCTACTTACAAGGAACTAAGGATTTTTGTTTGTTCTCTAAGTGGGGTGAGGAATCAAGTTTGCTTGGCTTTATAGATAGCGACTATGCAGGGGATTAGGATGACAGAAAAAGCACTTCAAGTTATGTTATTATGATAGGCACAGGGGCTGTTTCATGGTCTACTAGGAATCAAAAGATTGTCGCTTTATTGAGTACTGAGGCTGCATTTGTTGTTGCTTTAGCTTGTGCTTGTCAAGCTATTTCATTGAGAAGAATCCTTGAAGAGTGTTCAGATTGAAGTCGACGTAGTCATGGAGAAGAAGGGATTGGAGAATTAGGGTTGAGAGTTCTTATTATTGAATGAATTGGGGAAAGTTGTGTACAGTGGTATGTGTATTTATA
>JAOTQR010080081.1:0-10112 GCA_025774065.1 Solanum ossicruentum
ATTCTTTGACTGGACTAAAATAACGGGCACAAAAATACATTGAGGCACGTGAAGCGCTAGGGGCGAGAAACCTCATTGGAATTTGATTTTTTGGGACACTGAAATTGTGATTTGTTCACTCTAAAATCATAGTTAGACCTATTTCCCCCTCAAAGTTTCCCCTTGATCAAGAATATAGAGTCAGATTTTCGATCTCACGCATGAATTTTGAGATATATGAAAATTACAATTCCAGGCATTTTCGAGGCACATTTTCGGGCACTTTTTGGGGTCATTTCAATATCTTCCCCTTGAGAACATTCGTTCTCCAATGACAATGAAATGTATATGAGTAGAGTAATCATGAACAAATCAGCCCCAACAAGAATGTAACAACACACTTAAAATACCATTTTCAAAATCTCAACATAAGTGTAAAATCACCATGAACTTTGTCAATATAAACATGAATGCATGTAGATGACATATGGGCTGTAACATGAGACATGAAATAACATAGAAGGCTTAGAATTAGTACCATAAGCTTGAGTAGGTTGGAAGAGATAGGGGTATTGCTTTTGCATATATGCTTCAGCCTCCCATGTAGCACTTTCGACTTGTTGATTCCTCCAAAGGACCTTAATAGAAGCGACATCTCGTTCCTCAGCCACTTCACTTTTCTATCAAAGGTCTATACTGGAACCTCTTCATATGTCAATTTGCCTTCGAACACACCCACAACATCAAGTGGTATAATAGCATTAGGGTATCCCACACATTTTCTCAACATAGACACATGGAAGACCTGAGGAACCAATTCCATTTCACTAGGCAAATCCAACTTGTAGGCAACCTTACAAATCCTTCTTATTACCCTATAAGGATCCACATATCTTGGGCTTAACTAACCCTTCTTACCAAAATGAACACATCCTTCATGGGTGACACTTTCAAATAGACCATCACCAATCTTAAGCTAAAACTTCCTCCTTTTCTCATCGGTATAAGACTTTTGGCGACTTTTGGTTGTTTTCAAAATTTCTTTAATCATCCCTACCTTTTTCATAGCATCCATAACAAGATCCATACCTATCAAAGACATCTCTCCCACTTTAAACCACCCAAATGATGATCTATAACGTCTACCACAGAGAGCCTCAAAAGAAGCCATACCAATGCTAGAATAATAGCTATGTTATAAGAAAACTCAAACAATGGAAGATGATCATCCCAACTACCTTTGAACTCTAAAATACAAGCCCTAAGCATATCCTCAAGAGTTTGGATGGTTCTTTCGGCTTGGTCATCCCTTTCAGGGTGAAAGGCTGTACTAAGCTTTACCTTGATTCCAAGACTTCTTTGGAAGGACCTCCAAAAGTGTGAAGTGAATTATGCACATCTGATATGATGGACAAAGGAACCCCATGCAACCTCACCAACTCATGAATGTATAACCTAGCATAATCTTCAACCCCATATGTAGTCTCAACCAATAGAAAGTGAGCCGATTTTATCATCCTTCAACCACAACCCAAATAGAACCAAAACCCTTTCTAGTCTTGGGCAACCCAACTACAAAACCCATATTAATCTCTTCCCACTTCCAAGTAGGAATCTCTATGTCTTGGGTTAGGCCACCAGAATTTTGATGCTCAACTTTGACTTATTGGCAACTATCGCAACCAGAAACAAATTTGGCAATGTTTTTCTTCATATTCCCAACAAAACAAATCCCTCAAATCTCTATACATCTTAGTAGACCCAGGGTTAATAGAGTAAAAAGAACCATGAGCCTCATTAAGAATCTTTTCTCTCAATCCATCAACACAAGGCACATATAACCTACCTTGGTATCTAAGGGTATCATCTCCCCTTTGGGAGAAAATGTCCACTTTACCCTCTTTTACCAATGTCTTCAATTCTAACAAAGCGGGGTTAAGATCTTTGCTTAACTTTTACCTCCTCAACCAATGAAGATTTGGAACCATCAACACCACCACCACTACCACCATCACCCTCTTCCAACCTAACTCCCGATCTAGCCAATCGATGGACCTCCTTAGCTAACTCTATGCCCCCACCATCAACATGAGCTAGGCTACTCATAAACGCTCTACTCAAAGCATTCACCGTAAAATTAGCCTTACCGAGATGATAATGTACACTCATATCATAATCCATAAGAAGTTCTAACCACCTCCATTGCCTCAAGTTGAGATCTTTTTGACTGAACACATATTAGAGACTCTTATGATCGGTGAACACATCAATATGCACCCCATACAAATAATGATGCCAAATCTTTAATACAAATACAACGACGGCTAGTTAAAGATCATGGGCAGGATAGTTATTTTCATGCACTTTGAGTTGTCTAGAAGCATAAGCTATCACCTTACCATTTTGCATAAACACATATTCCAAACCAACTCTAGAAGCATCACAATACAAAACAAATCCTTCTATCCCTTCTGGTGGTAACAATATAGGAGCGGATACAAGCTTATCTTTCAATATCTAGAAACACTTTTCATACTCATTGGTCCACACAAATTGGGCTTTCTTTTGAGTCAACTTGGTCATAGGAGAATTAATAGAAGATAAACTATTCACAAACCTTCGATAGTAACCCGCTAAGACCAAGAAGCTCCTAATAGCTGACAGGGTCAATGGTCTAGGCCAATTTCTAATCACATCCATCTTTTTAGGAGCCATCTTAATACCATCCCCCAACACCACGTGACCTTGGAAGAAAACCTCATTTAACCAAATTCACATTTTTCATACTTGGCATACATCATCTCTTCTCTCAATCTTTGTAACACTACCCATAAATGATCCATATGCTCCACCTCACTATGTGAATACATCAAAATATCATCAATGAAGGCCATAACAAATGAACTCAATGTAGGGTTTGAAGACCCTATTCATAAGATCCATGAAGATATCTAGTGCATTGGTCAACCCAAAGGACATCACAACCAATTCATAATGCCCACCTAGTCCAGAAGGTCTTCTTGGGAATGTCACACTCCCTCATTTTCACTTGACGATACCCAGACTGGAGATCAATCTTAGAGAAGTGGCTAACCCCTTGCAATTGGTCAAACAAATCATCAACCCTTGGAAGAGGATACCTATTCTTGATGGTGACCCTATTAAATTGCTGGTAGTCAAGACTCATTCTAAGAGACCCATCATTCTTTCTCACAAACAACACAGGTGCACCCAAAGGTGATTGACTAGGCCTAATAAAACCTTTCTCCAATAAATTCCTCAATTGCTCCTTCAACTCCTTTAACTCTGCCAGGGCCATACGTTAAGGGGTAATAGAAATGGGTTGAGTATCGAGGACGAGGTCTATATCAAAATCTATTTTTCTTTTGGGAGGAACACCAGGAAGGTTATTTGAAAAGACATTAAGGAACTCATTTGAAATTGGAAACGACTCATAGTAAAGACTTTGGACTCCATATCCCTAACCCTTTCAAGATGATAACGACCCCCCTTAGAGATCAACTTATGGGCTTTAATGCAAGAGATAAACCTATCCTGACCACCATATTTTGACTCTCCCACTCAAGGACAGGTTCATTTGGGAATTGGAATTTGACACTACGGGTTCTACAATCAATAGAAGCATAGTGTCCATGCAACCAATCCATCCCAAGAATGACATCAAAATCAATCATATCCAACTCAACACTATCACAAGGCAGTATTTTATGCAAGATGCAAATGGGACAATTTCTATGCACCTTTCTAGCGACAATAGATGCACCAAATGGAGTAGACACCTCATAAGACTCACACAACAAGTTATGCTCAACATGAAACTTTTTGGAAACAAAAAGGGTAAGAAAGAGTGGCACTTGGATCAATCAATATATACACATCAAAATCAAATACTTTTAACATACCGATGATGACACCGAGAACCTCATCATCCTCTTGCCTCCTATTTAAAGCGTAAAACCGATTGTACCTTGGGGCACCACCTTGTTGACCACCCCTTCCCAAAGGAACCACATTTGCACCTTGTGGATGGACCTCCTTACCCTTGTTGTAGTTATGAGGACAATCAATCTTTTTGTGACCAACTTCTCCACACCCATAATATACATTAGTGTCTCTGAAACATGGGCGCTCATGGCTCTTACAATATCTTAGACACATATTGTTAGGGACTACACCACCGACACCTTGGGTTCTTGGGAAGTCATTGGTAAACCCCTATTAGGAGCATAAGAAGACCTTTGGCCTTGATGGAACCAACCATCCTTTCGACTTTGGAACCTACCCTCAAAGCAAATCATCTTCACCTCATTACTCCTCCTCTACCACAACTTTTCCTCCTCCATTTACTCAGCATAGGTTATGAAGTGGGACAAATTCATGTCGCTAATCAACATAGTGAACTGACATTCCTCACTCACCAAATTAGAAACACACATCACAAACTTGTTCATTCTAGACCTTGGGTCGGCAACCAAGTAGGGAGCATATTTATAGAGTTGATATAAATTGAGGGAATACTCTCTCACACTCATAGACCCTTGTCCCAAATTCATAAATTCCACCATCTTGGCCTCCCTAAGTTCAAGAGGAAAGAACTGATTAAGAAAAGCTGCCTTGAACTCCTCCCAAAGCACCACATTGTTGATTCCCTTCTCCTTCTTCAATTAATTAAACCATATTTGTCCCACCCCCTTGAGTTGGTAGGCCATTAACTCTGCCTTCTCTACCGATGTAACACCCATAATAGCCAAAACCTTGTAGATCTCATCAATGAAGTCTTGAAGGTCCTCATCCACCATTGACCCATAGAATTCCGAGGGATTCATCCTCACGAAGTCTCTCACCTGAGATGTCGGTGCAAGAGCATGAGGGCTTGAGCCCCTAGATTGGGTTGATTAGCCACAACTTCTGCAAGCAATGTGTAAGCATCCCGGAGCTCACCATGAGCCGATTGTTCCTTGTGTGTACGGGCTCTTCTTCCTCTTATGTTAGGCATGATCTAGCATAGAAAAGAACAATCATTAGGGGAAAACCTTACCTTAACTTCTATGGCACGATATAGAGTATGAAGAAGGGAAATATTACCTAAAATGTCTCAAAGCCTCTTACTCATACTTGCGGTGCACAACACGACCATGAATAAGACTTTAACTGATGAGGTATGTTGGATACCGAGGACCATTAACAACCTAGTGCTCTAATTCTATGTTTGTCACGACCCAAGCCTAGGGCCTTGATTTGACATAGCACATGGGGAACCCGAAGGGTTCCCAAGCAAGCCTCTTAACATATCATTACACATCCTTGGATACGGAAGTAATAAAATGATGACAAGAGATAGTAAATAGGGGTAACCGGGGCTAAGGGACATCTTTCATATCATAAACATCAGGAGTCAAGAAAGAGTCAAGCTCATAGCATTACAAACAACATATCCAACAACACCTCTAACCATAGAACTTAGCAGGAGCCAAGACAAGTAATCGGGCTCACCCTCATAGTCAAGTAAATAATAAAAAGAAAAGGAAGTCTTCATAAATAGCATAAGATCAAAGTCAATGTCCCCGAAGTGGAGGACTCATCAACTAGCTTTGAGAGAGATCGTACTAGCCACGTAGAGGAGGATGATCAAGCGAGGCTCCAGTTCCTTCTTGGTAACATCATGTAGGTATTGAGTATACGTTAGTACATTTGAATGCACTAAGTATGTTAGATGTAATGCAACAAGAGATAGGCATTATAATCAAAATGCATAACAGTAAGCAATAGATAGCATAATAACAATATGGCATGTATGATCAATGATTATATAAAACATGCTTACATGGAATACAATACAAGGTATAAGAAGAGAACATCATTATAAAACCATAGGTTACCAAGGTACAAACACCTTTGGTTGGTTGGTGGATCGTTGCACGCTACCACCCTTTGTGACTAAGGAACTAACCCCTTAAGTCGGTTACCAAAGTATGAACCCCTTGATTGGTTGGTGAATAGCCACCCCTGATGATTGAAGTACCAACCCCTCAACCCGGTTATCAAGGCACAACCTCTTGATTAGTATCAAGGTACAAACTCCTCGGCATGGTTACCTGGGCTCTTAAACTCCAAGGCATGATCAATTTCCAACACTATATAGGAGAATATCATATTAATACATTCTTTTCATCATCATAAATTCATTCAAGTTATTAGACATGTATTGGACCTTCGATTCCTTAAAATACATCAACCGGACATGTTATCAAACACTTGGCTGGTGTGTAGTGCTAGTAACCATGTAATTTAAGAGTGTAATCATGCTAGAAAATTCAAAGTAAAACTATCAATAAATACTTGGTGACACCCTCAAGCAATATACATCAAATCCCTTGATCAAATCCCACAATAGATCTTAAATTCATAGCTCAAAACATGCTAAAACAATCATAATTTCACGAAACCCAACATAGTTTGCAGTGTAATTCATAATACGTAAGACTCATGAGTAAATTAACTTTAAATCATGTAATTTTATATGAAAGCTTAGGCATCATGGGTGAAAATAACCCATGAAAGACACCAGCATACCATGACTTTGAAGAATTCTTGAAGAAGATTGAAGATGGAGGCCTGAAGCTTAAATGAGAACCTTAATAGCCGAATGAGTTTTGGGACTTCAAATTTGGAGTGGAATATTTGTCTAAGTGTTTGAAAGAGTATTGGAGAATGTCTTGTATGATATGAAGGTGAAATATGGCTAAGTATAGGTATTTTCATGTATAGGAAAACTTAGGCCCAAGACCCAAAAGTCTTGGACCGGACTAAAATACTGGCACAAATATACACTTAGGCGCGCCCTTGGCGCATCACGCCGGGGGCGTAGAAACCTCACTAGAATTCAATTTTTTGGGAAATTGAAATTGTGATTGGTTTGCTTTAAATCGGGCTTAGACCCACCTCCATTTTTACCCTGATAAAGAATATGAAGTCAGAGTTTTGATATCACGCACGAATTTTGAGATATATAGAAATTACGATTCTAGGCACTTTCGAGGCACATTTTTAGGTACTTTTTGGGGTCATTTCGCTCTTCCTCCTTTCCCTTAAAGAATCAATAAGAGGGTGGAGGAAGGAAAGTTTAAGTGGTTTCTCTCCAAGATTATGTAGCTGTCCTTCAACATCCCTCTCATGGAGGCTTTGGAGAAAATGTCGGGCTATGCCAAGTATATGAAGGACTTGGTCACCAAAAAGCGCACTATGAGTTAGGAGCTTTCTCAAGAGCTTCAACATTACAGTGTTATCACTACAAAGTCCTTTTCTTAGAAACATAAAGATCTAGGTGCTTTCACCATACCTTACACTATAGGTGATGTGGAGTTCGCTAGGGCACTATGTGATTTGCATGCCAGTATCAATTTAATGGCTCTTGCGGTCTACAAGAAGCTTGGATTGGGAGCCCCTACTCCAACTATCATATGGTTATTAATGGTGAATCAAATAGTGAAGAAGCCTGTGGAGATACTTTATGATGTGGTGGTCAAAGTGGAAAAATTCATATTCCCTACAGACTTTGTGACCTTTGATTATGAGGTTGATTTTGATGCTCCTATTATTTTGGGAAGGCCTTTCTTAGCTATTGGTCTAGATGACGCAGACTCTCCACCCCCGAGTCTATATAGAGTTTGTAAATGAAGCAAGGAATGGGGATGGAGGCAGATCTCTTCATGGCCACCTCATGAATCTGCTCTGCGACGAGGCTGGCACAATCAATCTCATAGCCCACCAAGATGCTGGTAATCAAAATCGCGCAGTCTAGTGTCAAAGTATTATTAGAAAGTGTTGGTTAGATCTGCGATCTCACCATAACTCACCAAATTTTAGCGGTGAATATGAGTGAGGCCTTCTTAATGGCCTCAAAAGAAGTGATTATCCAAGTAGGGTCTGGGCTCAGCTCTGTAATTTGTGCTGCCACCCATCTCATCAAGCTAGACATGTGGCTCCGATCTCTCATCAGGGCCTTATCCCTAGTCTTCCCAACTTGTAGTCATACTCTGCTATCGATTTTGGGGTTGGGAACTCTGGCCTGAATGATGTATGGTGGATAGTCATCATGGAGATATCCGCCTGCCGGCCCCTTACTTTAGTGTGTGTAAATCTAGGTGAACGAGGGGCATCTTCTCCTTGGAAAGAGTGCTGAGAACTATGGTGGCGTAGGATGCATAGAACTCATGAACCATGGTCGGAGAGTACTTACTCGGTACTCTGGCCAGCCATTGGAGACCATATCTGCTAATAGTGTCTTGTAGGCTAGGGACACTATCTAGTCCTAAAGTGATGATTCAGGGCTCCTAAAAAATAGAGCAGGCTGATTTGCTCTACTTATTCCACTGCACGCCCTCTGTGTAGATCTCCCGCATGCCATGAAATTACCACCATCTAGATAGAGCACTCAGAGGTGATGCCTGAGGTGGCGCACCGAGGACTCTATCTTCAACTAGTCACCACACTCTAACTTCGACTCCTATCAAGATGGAGTAATTTGGATGGAGATGCTATAGTTGTTGCCTCCCTCTTCAAATTGGGGAGTGCAAGCAACATTTGCTTAGGTCTGTACCTGCCCAAGTCTGGGAATAGCCCATGTTTGTGTTCACTCAGCATCCAGGTTAAGTCGGACATTGGGCTCCTCAAGTGATTACTAGTCTCGGAGGTGCCCTGATCCTCTGTGGTGTCATCCCTGAGCCTTCTCTTTATGGCTCGAATCTCATCATGTCTTAGCTTTGGTGCCATAATACCTGAAGCATAGACATTTAGCAAACATAATTGGCCCCAAAAGTCAAGGAATGAGAAGGAAAAATCATTATAGACTTAATCACAGATATGTCACGACCCAAGCCCAGGGCCTAGACGTGACACGACAAATGGATAACCCGAAGGAACCCCATACAAGCCTCTGAACTTATCACTACACATCATTGGTCGCGGAAGAATATAAACAATACAAGAGAGTAAGAATAGGGAAATGGGACTATAGGAAAAGCTTGCAAACATCATAATCAAGAGACAAGAGTCAAGCTCAAATCATAGACACATAACATGTCCAATAACCACCTCTAATACATAGATAAGAGTGGGGACAAAGACAATGCAACCAGGCTCAACCTCATACTAAAATAGAATAAAAAGAAGAGTGTCCCAATGTATAACAAGAGAGCGTAGACTAAGGTCCCCAAGTGGAAGACTCACCAACTAGCTTTAGTAGCAACGAACTTGCCATGTGCAGGAGGATGATCAACTTGGGCTCTGGTTCCTACATGGTGATATCATATGGGAAAGAGTATGTGTTAGTAAGTTCGAATGTACTAAGTATGTAGGATGCAATGAAACATTAGATAGGCTTCATAATCAAAATGTATAATATTGAGCAATAGGAATAATATAACAATATGACATGTATGATCAATGCTTAAGTAAAACATGCTTAAGTAACTCATGATCATATAGGATATCATATGTGTAGAAGAGACTAAGGTAGCTATTAAAGGTACAAATCCCTTTATGGTTGGGTTGTACAAACACCTCACATGGTTGTTGATAATCACACCTTATCACCACAGTGGCGAAGTATAAACCCCTCACATGGTTGATGAGTACAAACCCCCACCTTGGTTACCCTAGCTCTTATCCCCCCTGATTGAGTATGGTCTAATGCAACACTTTATGTCGAGTATATCATATATATAAGTTCATTTCATTATCATCTAGGCATTCATATCATATCTCATGCTTTAGACCTTCAACTCCTCAAGAAATCACATCCAGACATTTTATCAAACACGTAGAGGGTGTGTAATGCTAGTATAAAACATGAAATATAGAGATGAAATCATGCAAGAAAATTCATTGGAAAACCATCAATCATCACCTTGTAACACCCTCAAGCAACATACTTCAAAACCCCTCCTCAAATCTTGCAATAGATCAATATTTCAAAACATAGCAAAATAATCACAATTTCTCATAGCTTTAACATAGTGTGCAGTGAATTTCATAATAATCAAGACTCATTTGTAAATCAACTTTAAATCATTTAATTCAAGTAAAATGAGGCTTGGGTATCATGGGTGAAA
>JAOTQR010080082.1:0-10110 GCA_025774065.1 Solanum ossicruentum
ATGGCTTGGTAACTATTCAAATGATGGCTTGGTAACTATTCAAATGATGGCTTGGAAATGAGCCACTTTTCCAACATGTTGGAGATACTGCCGGTGCAATTGATGAGATACTTGATGGACTTGCCAAAGAAAGATATGCTCTATACTCTTGATCAACAATATCGTCAGAGGGAAACAAATGAATATTTGAACTTTCATTCCCTGAATTAAAGTTCCAACTTGCATCTTCATTAAACTCAACATTTCTATTAATTGTAATTTTGCCACTTACTGGATTATATAGCTTATAGGCTTTGGATTGTGTGTTATATCCAACAAAGATACATTTTTCATATTTTTCATCAAGTTTACGTCGAGCCTGTGAATTCTCCAAAGCATAAGTTATACATCCAAAGACACGTAAATGACTTACCTTGGGCTTATTACCTCTCCAAGCTTCATATGGTATTTTATTCAATACTACCTTGATGAGTGAGATATTCATCAAATACACAGCAGTCGCAACAACTTCAGCCCAAAAACACTGCAGTACTTCATTGCCTTCCATCATGCTTCTGCCCATCTCAACAACCGTGCAATTTTTTCATTCGGCTACACCATTCTGCTATGAGGTATAAGGTGCTGTGAACTCTATGTGTATTCCATTATCCTCACAAAAGGAATAGAATTCTTTTAACATAAACTCACCACCTCTATCTGTCCAAAGAGTTTTGAGTCTACATCCACGTTTTCTCTCAACAAAAGATTTAAATTTCTTGAAATTGTTAAACGTTTCAGATTTAAATTTTAAGAAATAAATCCAACAGATACGAGTATAATCATTAGTAAAAAGTAAAAAATACCGACTTCCCCCTAAAGAATCAACACTCATTGGACCACACAAATTAGCATGTATTAACTCAAGACAACCAGAAGCTCTCCACAACTTTCCTACGAGAAAGACTTTTTTCTTTTGTTTTCCATAAATACAACTTTTACAAAATTCAAGATTCTCAACTTTAGGCAACCCAAGAACCATTTCCTTTTGGCTCAATAACTTCAACCCATTAACATTTAAATGACCATAAAGCAAGTGCCACATGCTAGTTTCATCATCTCCTCTAGCGACCATAAAACACTTTTCAACCATTGAAACTTTTAAGGAAACATTTTGTTGTTAGTCATTGGAACTATAGCAATTGTTTTCCTAAATTTCTTATTTTGAATAGTGCAAACACCATCATAAAAAAATTGAGTACCCGCTAATCATTAGTTGTCCAATGCTAAGCAAGTTATGAGATAGACTAGGAACAAACATCACTTCTTCTAAAATTTTAGCATTACCTTGGCTGGTCATAATGCTAATTGTACCTTTGCCTTCAACCTGAATCTTCTTGTTATCTCATAGCGTTACGTCTGATTCTTTTGACTCATCAAGCTCCTTAAACAATGATTTTGTCCAAGACATATGATTGAAACATCCACTGTCCAAAAACCAAACATCATTAGGAGACACTTTTTCACAAGAAAGGGTCATGAACAACTTACATTCATCATCATATTTCTCTGTAAAACTTATTTGGTTACTCTCATCCTTTTGTTTTTGCCAACAGTAAGCTTCTTTGTGACTTGGTTTTCTACAATAGTGGCACTGAAACATCTTATGCTGCTTCTCTTCATTTGGACCTTCTCTATCTCGACCTCCTCCTTGGCCTCTTCCACGACCTCTTCCTCGAAAACCACCTCTGTCGTGGCCACGATTTGCAAAGTTTTCTAGCTTATCTTTCTGATATATGGACTTCCCCTGCACTTGAAATGCCTTTTCTTCATCTTTTTCATGTGATCTTAGGAGCCTCTCTTCATGAGCTTGCAAAGTACTCATAAGTTCATCAAAAGTATAATCAGATAAGTCATGAGATTCCTCAATCGCAACAATAATATGTTCAAATTTTGGAGTAAGACTCCTTAAAACCTTTGCTACAACTGTTTCTTTAGATATATCTTCACCATAAGACGTCATTTGATCAAAAAGATAAGAGACTTTGGACAAATTTGAATTGATTCACTACTTCTTATAGAAAGAGTCTCAAAGTCATGACGATATATCTATAATTTTACTGTAATCACTTTAGTTGAACCTTGAAATTCCTTCTTCAAAATCTTCCATGCTTGCGAAGATGTAGTTGCAGCTGCAATTCTTGAAAAATTGTATCATGAACTGCTTGTTGGATGAGGAACAAAGCTTTGGCAATCTTTCTTTTTTATCTTTTTTAATCTCTCTGTCTCTTCAGCAGAGCCTGCTTGATCCACAAAGCCTTCTTCAACCAACTCCCAAGCTCCTTGAGATTTGAAAAGAGTTTTCATTTTGATACTCCAAAACTCATATTTTTCACTGGTAAAAATTGGCATGAGGGCTGCAAAGATGATGAAATACCATTCACTGTCATTTTTTTCTGACACTTCCTCTGTTGTTTCACTCAAATATTCAATTGAAATAACCTGGCTCGGATACCACATTTGTTGGAAAGAAGACGGAAAATTTAATGGTGAAAGTGAACAGAAAAACTAAGCAAAAAGAAGCAAAATAATTGCTGCAACGTGAACTTTCTGATACCAAATAAAAGTGAAGAGATTGCCTATAAATAGACTTACAATTAAATTGGAAGTCCTAAAATTTAGGTTCACTAACCCACTAATCTACTGACTACTAATAATCTGCAATTATATCTAAAACTTGCTAGAATAAAGGAACCTAACAACTGGTTTCTTGAAGACTTAGTCAACTTTTTCCTGAATCATCTCTCAATAGTTTTTGTAAATAATTAAGGTAAATGATATAAGAGATGGTGGTTGATATGTTGAAGGGAGTGATTAACTCAGGGATTTTCACTGAGAAATTTCGAATAATAATAATATAGTGCATGAGATTTGAACCTGAAACCTTAAGGTGAATTTGAATACTCCTAAATCATTAAGCCAACCTTTAATTGCCCCATCTTAAATTCACCCTGAATGGAGTTGGAGGAGCAGAAAATTTAGTATGGAAAATCACTTATAAACTTATTTTTTCTACTTTTAAAACAAAAATAATTTTTCTTAGAGAAAATGTATGCATGCGTTTTGCTGATGGAATATGAAAGAAGAATACAATGCATAGGTGTTGAATGGACTCTTTCTCAACTACCAAGTCCAAGTCTAATTAGGATATGCAAATTTTAGTTTTAATTATTTAGTATGGAGAAGAGTGCGTTCCATGAAAAATGACTTTCTAGAAAATACTTTTTTGGGAAAATAGCGTTTTTGATCCTTGAGTTATCATGTAATTTCAGTTTTAGTCCTTGTATTATTTGATTAATCACATTAGTAAAGGCATTTTGGGAATAACATATAAATTTCATTTCTTTTATTAAACAAAAATTAAAATTATCCCTTCTTCTTGAAAAACTCTTCTTCATTGCCAAAACAAAAATCCTTCTTCTTGAATTCTCCAAAGAAATTAATTGAATGGGATTACTCCCAAAGTTGCAATTGGTTTATATTCACATCAAAGACAAGCTTATTTCATTATTTCATATTCTATGCCTCCAACTACTAAAAAAAGAGTGATTTTCTTGGAGATGACATATAGATTTTCTTGACTTGAAACTACAAAAATAAATCTTTAGTAGAAATCTCAAAAATTAAATCAAGATGACCATAACTCAAAGTCCCTGAAATATTTCTTTCATAGTGCAATTCATTCTCTTTTGTCTCAAATTTTGCATTACAAGGTTGATCTAAATGCACCACAAAATTTCCAGAATTATCTAAAGAAAAATTGCTCACACCCTTTGGGAGTAATCGCATTCCATTAATTTCTTTGGAGAATTAAAGAAGAAGAGTTTTTTTTTGGTAATGAAGAAAGGGTTTTTTCAAGAAGAAGGGATGCTTTTAATTTTTATTTAATAAAGGAAATGAAATTTATATGTTATTTCCAAAATGTCCTTATTAATAATTGTTAGTCCATTAAGTTTGATGATATCCGTTAGCCATCGGATTGAAATAGCACACATTGCTTAATTGAAGGTCAAGAGTACTTAGTCAAATAACACAGTAAAATTACGTAATAACTCAAGGACTAAAAACGTCATTTCCCCTACTTTTTTAGAAAAATAAATGAATCTTTTATTTATTTTTTAGTGTTTAGTAATGAAGCAAGTAAATATTAGGGGAGATGTTTAGAGGGTTAGTGGTTGGGGAGCAGATAACAAATTTGGAATGTCACTTAGGTAATCTCTTTTTTATTTCCGTTAGGGAAGTCATTTTCCTCATTTTTCAGGAACTTATTTTTCTAGAAAAAATATTTTTCAAAAAGTTTGGTGAGCCAAATATGAAAAAAAATAATTTTTTTTTACGAAAAATACGTTATTTATATTAAATTCTTGTAAAATCCCTTGATTTGTGCTTTTTAAAATAAATGGGATCAATCGGATCGTGCCAAATATAATTCATTAATTCTCATTAATGTATCTTATGCATAACTCATTAAAGTTTGAACGGGTTAGGCAGATCAAAGGAATTGGACTGAATTTATCAACTCTTGTCCCAGTCAATCTTGTTATTAGAGAATGAAAGTGTGATGACTAACAACTTCATATTCTACTATATTAGAAATGGATTATTTCAACATGCTTGCTTATAAGAGAATAGTAGATTTTTTTTACTATATTAGAAATAGGCTATTTCAACATGCCTGCATATAAGGGCATAGTAGACTTTTTATCTATGGGCTATTTCAACATCCTCGCTTATATTAAATGTTTTCAGCTGTGCTATAACGTGTCCATTTTTGGCTTCTGTTTCTCTCATCTCTGCTTCTAAGAACAACAATGTTGTTGGCTTCAATATATTATTCCAGCTGTCATATACATGTCTCTGTCCTCTGTCCTCTTTTCTCTTTCTCTTTTTGCCTAAATAAAGTAAGATACAGTACAAATTCAAAATAAAATTATGTAGCTGTCAACAAGGCTTCAATGTTTTTGTAGGTATTTTCTCCATCAATGGATTTGATATTAATTATTTAGCATTAGGGATTTTACTTTTGCCATTTGGGTTTATTGTTAATGTTCAATTTTTTTTTGGATGCTTTGAAAATCTCAGCAAACTGTTATGTTCTTTTTATTCTGTCTTGAGTTTGATTATTGATTCTTTTTAATATCTTATTGCCATTGCATGTTAGATGTTTGATAAAAGTTGGCAGAGAAAAAATTTAGTCTTGTTAGTATCTTGTTGTTATTGCATGTTAGGTGTTTGATAAAAGTTGGCAAAAGAGATTTTTTTTTGTTGTTGTTTTAGGCTCTAGTGACTTAGAAATTGGTTGCTCCGTTACCTATAATTTAATATTGTTTTATGCTATGTTAGTTATTGTAGTAGTTCTACCTTCGATCTTCAATTATCTGTTCATGGTCGTATCCATTCATTGTATTAGTATGAATTTGTCATAGTTATATCTTCATCCCATATTCTTATTCCAAGCTATGAAATTAAAATCCTCCCCTGCTCACGTACTCTATCGTTAAAACTGGATGTTGCCTTTGTCAAGTGTTTGTAATGCAAAGGCAACATAAAGCTCTCTTCTTGTCATCACTCACACCTGACAACTTGGTTAATATTTTCATCTATGGTTTGCTGGACAAATTACATCCATAGCAATACCTGTAAACACATAATATTCCATAAAAATAACTCTAAAAATTTTAACAATTCCATAAAAGTAACTTTGAATATTTGGGCTTGGCTGCTTATAATTTCAATTGTCATGATCATGTCATACCCGGGAGGAAATCCTTGGCGTGGTTGACACTTGAAGAACCATTGTGATTCCCCAAGAGAACCACCTGACCTCATCATCACATCGACTCAACAGTCGAAGAAATACTCAAATAAAAGACAGTAATAGATAAGTATAACTCTAATGAAATAGTCTCCAATGAACAAGTTTGGAAATAGAAATACTTAATGATCCTCTACTCAATGTCTATGAAGCCTCTACTCGACAATCTAGATGGTACCATGGTAGGCCATGGATACCCTAATCAAGAAATGAAACACTCCATAAAATAAGAAAAATAAAAGGGCTTCTCCGAAAAGCAAAGAGGGCTCAACGATGCACGAGCTGAAGTCCTCTATTACTTGTATCTGCATCATAAAATGATGCAAGTCCAAATGGATGTCAATATATGAAATATACTGGTATGTAAAACAGCTCAAGAAAGTAAATCTCACCTCACTCACCTCAACTCAAACAACTCATAACTCATAGAAATAAATATGCAAGTTTAAAGTAAATCATGCTTTTTAACACGAACTTAGTAGAAATAAACTCAAATTAGAAATATTATGCTCAGTCAGTGATTACTCAGTAGTTTCTCTTAACCAACATCCAATCTCACCATCTTTAGTTTGGTGATGCAAAACGAAGACGACGTTGTTGCCACTCCCGCCCTAAACTTGTCAAGGTAAAGGACGATCAACTCTCCCATGGATCCGTAATAAATGTGCATCTTTTGGGACAAAAGTTATCAAAACGTGTGGCACGACTATCGTACGCTGACAATGTATTTCTATGGTAAGAGTAGTTATTTACTTGTTTCTAGCTCGGTGCTCGATACTCCTCACAAGGCTAAACATGTTCAACTTATCAATTAACTCGAATCTCAATAATACTCAATCAATCAACTCAAATGTCAACCTCATTAGGTTACCTCAACTCAGCTCATCTCATATTCTCATCAACTCAACCAATCAAGAAAATCAATCAGACTCAACTCGGACTGAAACAATCATTCAGACTCACTAAATTGGACTTATCATGTAATGCAAGTAAAATGCATAAAAGTACACATGTTTCTCATGCTCAATTATGCTCAAGATACTCAGCTTAGGTAATCAAACTTCAACCTCAACTCAATTCATGTACAAAATTTCATAATAGTCATGTAGTTTAGGGTTCACGCTATCAAGTATGGAATTATATCTCAATTTCATATCAATAGTTATGCAATGCAGCAAGAACCTCATACATCATCATAAGAATACATAATAAATGTGGTAAATTCAGTCTTTGGAAAATTGGAGTTCCCAAACACAACTTTTCTTCTCAATTTCAACTCAAGTAGGAGAAAGGGTGTGTGAACGAACATAGTTCCATACTTTGGTAAGTCTTACATACTTGAAAATAGAAGAAGCAATCAACCTTCAATCGATTCTCGTTTTTGAACTTGAAACCCTCATTTTTCTTCCTCCTCTAGTGCTCTCAAGAATTTCTAAGCATGAATGAAAGGTGAAAATACGCTTAGGGTTTTATTTTAGGACATTAATTAAGTACGGGATAGGAATAGACAAAAATACGCTTCTTCAAAACAATCGATAGGATCTACGAGACCACGTCTAAAGATAGTAGATCTTTTTACGAACCGTAGATGATCTCTCGTAGGTAAGGTGCCCAAAAGTTTGAGTCACTGGAATTTGACATAGAATCTATGAAACCTCTTATTCGAGCTGTCTGAGAACTCATAACTCCATATGCTGAAAAGTTGCTTTTTAGATCACCAACTCACAAAACTAGATCTACAGGTCGTGGATTAATTATTGGGTCCTATGTTGTCTCGTACATGAGCCTCAAACTTAAAAAATTTCACCAAGTCACCTCGGGATTTACGAGGCCTCATCTACAGACCGTAAATAGCCCTCGTGATTTCTCTTCAGTAATTTTTCTCAGTTATTTTCTCAGTTTTGTGTGTGGATCTACTTAAGCTAGGTGAAAAGAATTAAGAAGTGTTACAGATCATTGCAATCGATACAATAGATATACCTAGTTTGATGTATATTTGAAAAAATTTCATAAATAAAGAAAAAGAAAAAAGATAATACATGATGACTTCGGAGTTTTAATAAATGATAATAATACTAAGAGTTTATAATGAGATGTTGAGGTAACTGTTGCACTTTCTTTTGTGGAGTTTCATATGATATGTCAGGAAAACGACGTATATGTTAATCATCTCTTCACATAGTATGCTTATTCACATAGATTCTGTTTTCTTGATATTTTTTTTTTAATTTTCCATGGCAAAATGTGGTGCAAGCCACCATTAAGGCTTACACAATTATCACCTAAAGCTTCAAAATTCACCAGGTAGCCATTCGATTTGAGTTTCCCTCATTTGGTGTCATATTGCGGTTTGGGAAGGCTAGGAACATAAGGGTATGTTGTTTGCGGTATTATCCTTCATTTCTATAAAAGTTATCTTTGCAGCTTCTTGTTAACAAAGCAAATCTTCTACCCGTTTTTATTCGGTCAATATGTTGATAATATAATTGTTATTTCCCATCAGATGTCTTGTTTTTCGGATGTGTAACTATATGGTTCTTACTTTATCTGCACAAAGAAATGGCCTGAATACTTTCATAAGCAATGGATTCTTTTTCAGTTCTGGTCAGCCAAAGCTGCCTCCGCTGGTCTCAGTGCTTCACAAGTACCAACGAGCTCTGAAGAGGCAGGTGATGCTGATACGAAAATATTTGGCAGGAAGAGCTATTGGCCCGTTTACAGCCAGCAGGAGAGGAGATAGTTTTGACTAGGAATAGGTCATCAAATGCTGATGAACTTGGCAACAGATGTTCAATCTAGAAGTATGATGGTGGGGTTTGTGGGTAATCCTAATGTTGGGAAAAGTTCAACCATTAATGCTTTAGTTGGGTTAAAACAAGGTGGTGTGATATCTACCCCCGAGAAGACGAAGCATTTCCAAACACACGTGATTTCTCCTAAACTTACTCTATGTAATTGCGTTGGTTTAGTGTTTCCATCATTCACAAGTTCAAGATATGAGATGATTGCATGTGGTGTTCTGCCAATTGACCAGATCCCTGAGCATCGAGAGGCTGTACAGGTGGTGGCAAATCGAGTCCTTGGAAAAATTATCGAAGAAGTCTAAAACATATCTCTGCCGAAATCAAAGTCATATAAGCCACAGTCTCGTCCACCTACTACGAAGGATTGTACAATATTGGGCCCGTGCACGCACAATCAACACATTTAGTAATAGAATAGACAAAAGAAGACACTTTCCTCCTCTTCTTTTTTAATTGTCGTCGGGTACAGTATCAATTTAAAATTATTGTTAAATTCTGACTCTTAATTTTATATTAGAAGAGCTTGTTGAATCTTGAGGAATATACCTACATTAACAAAAATATCCATAAGGATGGTGGCATAGGCACGCTTTAACCTAATAAAATCTCTGTGATTTTCAATTTTTTCAACAAAATTTACACATTTAGAAACCACATCCATAAAAAATACTACTATAAATCACAATTGTCAACAAATCAAAGTATTTAAAAATATTATTGTTACTAAAATATTCTTTGATCATCCAATAGTAATTAAGATAAACATAGTGAAATAAAGAGTATCAAAGTGTAATGGGGTGGAACTAGAATACATTCAAATCTTTTCCATTGAAAAATTACATTATATATAATATTATTTTTTAATGTTTTTTTAAATGTACATTCATATCCTTTAACCATGTTTCACATATCTTTTATGCGTAAACATGATCCTTTTCATGTGTCAAATATGTAACTATTTCTCTATTCATTTTTCATCGAATCAACTCATAAAAAATATGAATGATAGAAAACAGATTTTCACTTATAAAAAGCATAAAGAAAACACCTAAGAATATGAAAGAAGAAGAAAAAATTCAATTATGATTTAAAAAGTTACACAAATACTTAACAATATGAAAGAAGAAAAAACACTTAATTATGATTAGAAAAATTAGGAAAAACACTTAACAATATGTGAGTTTCTTAACTAATCAGATATGTTTCAGTTCACAGTATACAAATTGACAATTGAATTAGCACATGGACTGTTCTAGAGCATGGACGACTATCATTTTCTTCTTTCTTTTTTTTTTAAATTAAAAAAATTGACATAAATAGTTGTTATCAAAGTTGTTATACCCAAAAATGACCGACTTTAAAAGAAAAATTGAAAATGGTTTCGAAAATCAAGAATCCATCTAAACTCAATTAATTTGAGCAAAATTAATTCTCGAGATTCGAAATGATACAGAG
>JAOTQR010080083.1:0-41303 GCA_025774065.1 Solanum ossicruentum
CTGGGCTGTGATTATAAGGGAATTTGAATTAGTAAGTTTTTACGTGCTCTTATAGGGCACTGGTCACAGCCCTAGGGTGGGGTCGTGATACCATAGGATTAGATCTAGCACCGAAAAGAGGCTTAAGGTGGGGGCTCGAATAAAGGGGTCCTTATATAAAATCATGGTCTCTTAACTTTGTGCCACCATAGGTTTATGTTATTTCCTAAATGTTCTTTTACTAGTTGATCTATCTAGGTTAAGTCACCTACTAGATGGGTTTAAGCTTGATTTACCTTAGCAAGTAGACCACTCCTTTAGTCGGTGCGCATTGAACATTGGGATTTCAAGTAGTAGTTCGCTTGGTCTTATATGTCGGTTAGGGTCTCCTCCCACATATGTATGATATATTTTGAAAGTTTACTTATCTTTATGTATGTTTTAACTGAAGCATTGATTATCAATGCCATATTGAGCTTATGTCTATCAATTATGATTATGTATCTTGATCATTATGGCTTACGATCCTTGTTGCATTACACCCCACATACTTATCACAATCCAAGTACTAACACATACTTTTGCCTACATGATCTCACCATGTAAGGAGCAGAGCTCCTATTCATCCTCCTCCTCCATATGGCTAGCCAGATCATCCGAAGATTAATATTGGTAATTCCTTTACTCCAGGGATAACATCAAATCTATTCTCATGCTTTGTTAATACTTATCTATTTTTTACCTTCTTTTATCTTTTGAGGTGAGCCCGGGAGATTTCTCAACCCCCATTCCACTCATGCTAGAGTTTTTGTTTGATATGGAAGTTATGTATCGAGGTTGGCCCTTATTATCTTTATGCGATTGTGAAGACTTCCCTTCGTCCCGTTTTCCCTCTATGCTTGTTATTTAATGATTAATGTGATGGAAGTTCCAAGTCCCTAAATGCCCCATTGCGTCATACCTACCCGCTCTTTAGACTTATGTGCTATGTGTTTATTCATCCTATATTACTTCTACGAAACCAAGGATGCGCCATGTACGCTTAAGAGGCATGTTTGGGGATCCCTTTAGGTTCGCATTCGCAATGTCACATCTATGCCCTAGGCTTGGGTCATAACATCTGGGTTGTTTGTAATTGGTTTCTAATAAGTTACACTTTGTCCATCCCTTGCTAAACTAGATTAGAGCGTAGCAACTTTGCCTCCCCAACCTCAAACCAACTGATCGACGACCTATATCTTTGCTTGTATACTGTTTCATAAGGTGTTATTTAAATACTAGCTTGGAAGGTGTTATTATAAGTGAACTCGATAAGAGGCAGATGATTATCCTAGCTTCCTCTAAAGTCTAGCACATAGGCACGTAACATATCCTCAACGGTCTAAATGGTACACTCTACTTGTCCATCAGTTTGTGGATGAAAAGCGATGCTAAGATTTACTTGAGTGCCTAGACCCTCCTGAAAGAACTTCCGAAAATGTGCTACAAATTGTGCTCATCAATCAGAGATAATAGATAATGATACTCCATGAAGGTTAACAATCCCTCGAATACAAAGCCTAGCATAATCCTCTGCTGAACATTTCAATTTAAGTAGATTTTGTCAGCCTACCAATAGTTACCCAAATAGAATCATACCTGCATGGGGTAGAAGGAAAACCAGTGATAAAGTCCATATTTATCTTATCCCATTTCCATAGAGGAATATCAATATACTGAGCTAGGCCTCCAGGTCTCTCATGTTTTTGTTTAACTTCCTGGCAATTGGGACATTGGGCTACCACCTCTGTAATTCTTTTTCATTCAATTCCACCAATATATTTGTTGAAGGTTCTGATACATTTTTGTCACTCTAGGGTAGGCTGAATATCTAGAGTAATGGACCTCCAAGGGAATCTCAGAACAGAGTCCTCCAATATTTGGCACACATAAGAAGTCTGGGTACCTAAGGACTCTATCTCCAGATAGCTCAAATAAAGGATGCAACTGTTGTGGAATGCTCTTCCTCAATTTCAAAAGCTCAAGATCCTCGTGTTGTCGCTCTTTTGCTTCAGTAATAATGGAAGATTATATTGTATTTTGAATAGTTACACCTTAATCCTCTGCATCTACCAACCACACCTACAAACTAGCTAGCTGGCATAGGTCTGTTATCAATTCAACCTTATCAGCTTCATCATAGCTTAGACTTCCCATGAACTTTCGCCTAAGTGCATCAGCAACAGCATTAGCTTTTTAGGATGTTATAAAATGTGAACAACATAGTCTTTTAGTAAATCTAGCCACCTCCTTTATTCTAGGTTCAACTCTTTCTGCTTAAATAAATATTAGGGGCTTTGAGTGTCGGTAAAAATATCAATATGAACTCTGTATACATAATGTCGCCAAATCTTTAGGGAAAATATAATTACAGCGAGCGCAAGATCATGGGTAGGATAGTTTTTTTCATCCTTTCGCAACTTTCTGGACGTATATTCAATAAATTCACTATGGTGTATAAGAACACAATCTAGGCCAATTCTCGAAGCATCATAATATACAATGTAGCCTTTGGTTCCATTCGGAAGAGCTAAGATAGGCACAGAGTTAAGACTTTTCTATAGCTCTTGAAAACTTTGTTCATATGCTTTAGTCCACTATAACTTAACTACTTTATGTGTCAATTTTGTTAGTGGAGAAGAGATAGAGTAGAATCCCTCATTAAACCTCCAATACTATCATTCCATGCCAAAAAAGCTATGGACCTTTGTTCGATTCAAGGATCTCAGCTAGGCTAATGCTGCTACAATTTTCTGGTCATCAACCTTGATACTTCCACCTACAATAACATGGCCAACAAAAGCTATAGAATTTAACCAGAACTCATATTTAGCTAATTTAGCATATAACCTGCTATCCTTGAGAGTCTATAATATAGCTCGCAAGTGGTCTGCATGCTCAGCTTTTGACCATGAATATATTAAGATGTCGATAATAAACACGATCACAAATTCATCCAAGAATGGTTTAAAGAATGGATTCATTAGATTCATGAAAGCCACTTGGCATTTGTATGCCCAAATGACATGACAAGGAACTCAAAATGCCCACACCTTATCATAAATTCTGTATTTTGAATAAAACATCCCTAACTTGCAAGTGGTGGTACCCGGAATGCAAGTCAAACTTTGGAAAGCATTGGGCAACCTACAACTGGTAGAACAATTCATCAAGCTACAGAAGAGGATAATAATTCTTGATAGTGACTTTATTTAGCTGCCCGTAATCAATACACATCCATAAGGAACCATCTTTCTTTCAAACAAAAAGCACTGAAGCACCCCATAGAGATGTACTGGCCTAATAAGCCTTTGTCAAGTAAATCCTTCAGTTATTCCTTTAATTCCCTTAGTACTAAAAGAGACATTTAGTAGGGAGGAATGGATATAGGCTACGTATCAAGGAGAAAATCTATAACAAAATCAATTACCCTTTCAGGGGAATCCCTAGAAGCCCATCCGGGATTACCAACGGGAATTCATTCATAATAGGGACTGACTGAAGGACCACTAGATCCATATAAATATCCCTAGCATGAACTAGATGGTATATCCAACCTTTAGCGATCAACTTCCGAGCCCTAAGTTATGAAATAAACTTACCCTTGGGCGAGGAAACATCACCTTTCTATTTAAGGACAAGCTCACTAAGAAAATGGAAGTGGACTAGCTTTTCTCAACAATCAATATTAGCGCAATAATGTCATGGCCCAAGGCTAGGGCCTAGATGTGACACTGCAAATGGGAATCCAAAGAAGCCTCTTAGCATATCATTTACACATCCTTGGTCCCAAAAGCAAAATAAACACAGTCAGAGCATATAAACAAGGACAAAGATAGTAATGAATGTCTTTCATTGCATAAATCATCAAAGATTCAAAGATCAAGCATAATTATATAACTTGTCCAATAACATCTCTAGCATCGACTGGGCGGGGGCAAAGAAAACTAATAGGATCATACGAAGCTCCACTCATTTGAAGTTCAACAATGAAAAGGATGAAGCTTCAAAAGAAGAATGGAGGCCCATAACATGATCTCATAGCAAGGAGTTTAATGATAAGCTCAATCGACTTCAATTGCAGATCCAAAGGTGTCTTGTTGGGGGAAGAAGAGCTAAATCCCAAGAAGAATGAATTGTCCAAATGATATAATTATTTGGTGGCCCAAATTCAAGTTAAAGATAAAGAATTTATGGTTAAACTTCGTGAAAATAAGGCCAAGAGGAGTCCAAGAATCAGCCACAACAAAGGTTGCTTTCTGCCTAAGTTGGCAGAGAAGACTTGTCAAACTTTCAAAATTTGTCAAGATTTTTTTCCTAGTTGGATTTTACCTTATTTCTTTATTGATATATAGGTTATTAATGTTTTCCTTGTTCTATATAAGGTATCCTAGTACCATTTAATGCTTTCCTAGAACTACTAGGTCTATTCCTAGTTAAGGTAACTTTATTTCCTTTCTAGAGTAGGATTTACCTTGGAATTTTCTTTCTAGGTTTTGGATTCTCCTTGGGCCTAACCTAAGGATTATTGGATGTCCAAGGACCCTAATATATATATACGAGTCTTTTTTCTTTCATTAAAGACAATTAGATTGATATTAATAATATTTGAGAGAGTTCTGTTGAACCTTTGTAACTTGTTCTTTGAGAATTTATCTTTAAACCTTTACTAGTTCGTAGTTTGAGGTACAAAGTATTTTCTTATTGTGATATCTTTTATCTCTTTTTGGTATTCTTTAGAAGGTGATTAGTTTACATGCTAATTATTGTCTTTTGTTACTCATAAAGCGGTCAAGATCCAAATCTAACGTTTTGATTCATTTTCTCAAGTGATATCTTTGATCTCTTTTTGATATTCTTTAGGAGGTGATTAGTTTACATGTTTATTATTGTCTTTAGTTACTCATAAAATGGTCAATATCCAAATTTAATGTTTTGATTTATTTTCTTAAGTAAAGGCATTAGATTTCATCCATAAATCTTTACGTTGTTTCTTCAATCTTGTTAAGGCCTTCGAATATCAACTTCTTGGAAATTCTTGGATCTTTTCATTGAAATTCTCATATCTTTAATTATTTTTTATCTTTCTTTTTTGTTATTGCTTCCACATTCTAGTATTCACTCCATCTTAGTATTATTTCAAACCTTGTTCCTATCAAGCGGCATTACAGTTATTCTATTAAGATTCTGTTCTTGGTAAATCTTGGGATTTCTTATATATAAAGACCAAAATAAAAAGTAAAAGAAAAAAGGGAAAAAAGTAAAAAAAAAACAAGTTTTTTTAAAAAAAGAGATAATTTGCTCCCCAAGAAATCCATTTACTTACCCTAAAAATCATTAGTATTGCCAAATAAAAAGGAATTAAGAAGAGGGGATTCAAAATCTTTGAGGACACTGGAAGTATTTTTCTTATTCTTATGTAATTGTAAGTAATTTCCTTTTGATTCGTGTTTTATTTTAACTAAATCCTACTTTTTCTGAGACTAGTTCTTTACTTTCTTTTGTGCCCCAAAAATCTATACTTTATTACTAAGAACTTGATACTTGTTTTAGTTTAATTATAAATCTACAAAGTACTCTTGTTCAAAGGTTATTAGAGGGGAAAAAGGCAAGTGTTGGTGTGTTCAAAAGAGGGTAAAATCCATATGAAGTGTGTGATTGATATTTTCCTTTAAGATGTCTAATTCAGGTGGTGATGAAGAAAGGGCTTGTTTAGAAGCTGAGATCAAAGGAAGGAAAGACTTCACCTTTCATGCAATGCACCAACAATTCGTGAGATGGAACCTTCAATTTCAAGAGATGTGAAATATGATTACTAAGCAGAATGAGACCATTGTCGCAATTAGGAGGAGAATAATGTTGTACTATCCAATAATGTTAGACCCCAAGTTAGAAGAAATGTACCCATGTCCCTTTTGTAAATCTTGAATCTTATAATGATGACTTTTTTGGTGAACTTAATATAGAAAGAAGAAATAGGAGGTATGTGAGTTACTTTAGCACCACTACTTCTCCTTTAACTGAAGTTATTAAGAAGAATATGATTTTTTCATGGGAAAAGGAATAAGATGATTAATTTAACTTTCTAAAAGAAAAATTATGTTATGCTCCTCTTTTGCAATTATTTGATTTTTCTAAGTCTTTTGAAGTTGAGTGTGATGCCTCCAGTAAGGGCATAGGTGCTATTTTGATGCAAGACTCCAAGTCAATTGTTTGCTTTAATGAAAAGCTAGGTGGAGCAACATTGAACTACTGAACTTATGATAAGGAGTTATATGCCCTGGTATGGGTGTTAGCTATATGGCATGATTACTTGTGGCCTCGAGAATTCATGGTCAAGACTGATCATGCATCACTGAAATACTTGAAGAGTCATGGTAAACTTAGTCGTAGGCATGCTAAATTGGTGGAATTTATTGAAACTTTTCCTTAGTAATTGCATACAAACAAGAAAAGGAGAATATGGTTGGTGATGCGCTCTTAAGAAGGAATGTTTTGATATCTACTCTTACTTAAAAGTTGTTGGGTTCTAACCAAATCAAGTTGCTTTATGTTAATGATTCTAATTTTGGTAAAAGTTTTGATGAATGTAAGTTGGATCCTTTTGAGAAATTTAATCTTCAAGATGAATTTCTATTTAAGGAAAATAAGTTGTGTGTACCTAATTGCTCTTTGAGTGAACTATTTGTTAAGAAACTACATTGTGGAGGGTTAATGGGACATTTTGTAGTGCCTAAAATTTTGGAAATACGTTTTGAACAATTTTATTGGCCTAGCATGAGAAAGGATGTTGAAAAACTATGTTCTCATTGTCTTGAATGTAAACAAGATAAGTCTAGAATATTGCCGCATGGTCTTTATTCTCCTTTACCTTTTTCTAGTTCTCCTTGGATTGATATTTCTATGGACTTTATATTAGGGCTTCCAAGGACTAAATATGGTAAGGATAGTATATTTGTGGTATTAGACAAATTTTCTAAAATGGCTCATATTATTCTATGTAAAAAGTCTAATGATGCATCTTATTTGGTTGACTTGTTTGTAAAAGAAGTGGTTCAATTGCATGGAATACCTTGAACTATTGTTAGTGATAGGGATGCCAAGTTTTTAAGTCACTTTTGGAGAATTCTTTGGGGAAAGTTAGGGACTATAATATATTTTCTACATCTTGTCACCCACAAATTGATGGCCGAATAGAAGTGGTTAATAGAACTCAAGGGAATATGTTAGGGGTTGTTTTGAAAGGAAAGTTGACTTCTTGGGAAGATTACTTGCCTAATGTGGAATTTGCTTATAATAACAAGTTTCATTCTTCTATTGTTAAGACTCATTTTTGAAGTTGTAAATGGATTCAACGCACTTTCCCCTCTTGAGTTACTGCCTTTACCTACTAATGATTTTTCTAAACTTGATGGTAGAAAAAAGGTTGATACGATGAAGAAGATTCATGAACAAACAAGACTTGCAATTGAAAAGAAAAATAAGGAAGTTGCATTGTGAAGGAATAAAGGAAGAAAGTATGTTGTGTTTAAACCTAGGGTCTTGGTTTGGGTGCATATGAGAAATGAAAGATCTCCTTCCACAAGAAAGACCAAGCTAGATCCCAGAGGATGTGGTCCATACAAAGTCCTTGAAAGGATTGGATACAATGCTTATAAACTTGATCTTCCTGGTGCTTTCCAAGTTAGTGCTACTTTTAATGTTTCTAATCTTTCCCATTTTTATGCAAACTTGAATTTGAGGACTAATACTCTCGAAGAAGGTGGGGAATAATAGCATCATATGAAGCTCTATTTCTTTGAAGGACAACGATGAAAAGGATAAAGCATTATAAGATCAAAGAAGGCCCATAACAATATCTCAAACTAAGGAGTTTAATGATAAGCTCAATAGGCTTCAATTTCAATCCAAAGGTATCTTGTTGGGGAAGAAGAGCTAAAGCCCAAAAAGGATGAATTGTCCAAATGGTACAATTAGTAGTGGCCCAAATTCATGTCCAAGATGAAGAATTTTAGGGTTAACGTTTGTGCAAATAAGGCCAAGAAGAGTCCAAGAATCAGCCACAACAAAGGTTGCTTTCTGCCCAAGTTTGTAGAGAAGACTAGTCAAACTTTCCAAATTTATCAATATTCGTTTCCTAGTTGGATTTTACGTTATTTCCTTATTTATGTATAGGTTATAATATTTTCCTTTTTCTATTTAAGGTATTCTAGTACCATTTAATGCATTCATAGAACTACTAGGTCTATTCCTAATTAAGGCAACTTTATTTCCATTCTATAGTAGGATTTATCTTGTAATTTCCTTCTTGGTTTTGGATAATTCTTGCGATTAACCTAAGTAGTTGGATATCCAAGGACCTATAATATACATAGGATTCTTTTTTCTCTTAGTAAAGACAATTAGATTGATATTAATAATATTTCAGAGAGTTCTGTTGAACCTTTGTGACTTGTTCTTTGATAATTTTTCTTTAAACCTTTACTAATTCATAGTTTGAGGTATAAAGTACTTTCTTCTTGTGATATCTTTGATTTATTTTTGGTATTCTTTAGAAGGTGATTATTTTACTTGTTAATTATTGTCTTTTGTTACACATAAAGCTCTCAAGATCCAACTCTAATGTTTTGATTCATTTTCTCGAGTAAAGGCATTAGTTTTCTTCCATAAATATTACGTTGTTACTTGGATCTTGTCAAGGCCTTAGAATATCAATTCCTTAGAAATTCTTAGATCTTTCCTTTGACTTTTCCATACCTTTAATTAGTTTTTATCTTTCTCTTTTTGTGGTTTCTTCCGCATTTTAGTATTCGCTCCATCTTATTATTGTTTCTAACCTCGATCCTATCAACAACTTTTTGGGCTCACCCTTTTGAGTAACAAAGTTCAACATAAGAGATAACATAAGCAAGAGAGCAAATCTAGTGTCCCCGAACTTGAGGACTCACCAATATCTATTCTTTAAGATGTCGCAACTTTCCACGAGGAGGATGATCGTGAGGGGCTTCGGTTCCTATATGGTAACATCATGTAGGCATAGAGCATGTATTAGTACATTTGAATGTACTAAGTATGTGAAACAAGAGATCGGTAACATAATTAAAATGCATAATCATAAGCAAGAGATAGTATATTACCAACATGGCATGCATGATCAATGCTTGAAGTAAACTATATAGAACAAAATACATGTGTAGGAAGAGACCATCATCATAGACCAGGAACTACCACTTGGGATCCAAGGCCTACCACCCCCTTGTAAGGAAATTGAGGTATCTACCCCTCAATTGGTAGATGGGCATAGTAACCCCCCCCCCCCAATAATAGTTGTCAAGGTATGTACCCCTCAACATGGTAGATAGGCATAGCACCCCCATCATAGTCGTCAAGGTCTATACCCCTTAAGTGGTATATGGACATAGCACTCTCCATCTTAGTGGTCAATTCATGTACCCCTGAACGGACATAGCACCCTTTATCATAGTGGTTGAGGCATAGCAACCCCTCAACAAGGTGTGGTCAACTTGCAACACTATAGATACTTTTCATGAAATCAACACTTAAATACATTCATTTCATTATCATAAAATCACTTGACTCAATGGCCATGCACTAGATCATTAATAACTAAATAACCCTAAAAACCGGACATTTTATCAAATACTTGTTGGGTGTGTAATACTAGTTCAAAATCATGAAATTAAAGATTGAAATCATGTGAGAAAACTTAGTTTAAATCCACCCACCAACACTTGGTAATACCCTCATGCATGATACATTAAAACCCATCATCAAATCTCATGATAGATCAAAGATTCATTGCTCAAAATATGTATAGTTGAACAACATTTCGTAAAACCCTACCATAGTTTACAGCAAAATTCATCATAAGAATTACATATAGATAAATCAACTTGAAAACATGCAATTTACATAAAAAGGAAGGTTGGGCACCATGGGTGAAAGGACCCAATGGTTGAAACCCAGATACCTCATCTTTGGAGATTTCCTTGATAAAGATTTGAATGAGAACTTGAAGTTTGATTGAATACATTAATATCCAGAAGTGATTTGGGGACACTTGAATTGTATGAAATATTATGTTAAGCATTTGAGAGGGTTTGATGTCTTGAATGATATGGGGTTGATAAATGACTAAGTATAGGTGTTTTTACACATAGGAGGACTTAAGCCTAAGACATCAAGGCTTTATGTTGAAACTGAAAAACTGGCAACAAAATACATTGCTCAGCGATGGGTCTGCATCATGGAGCCAACGCGAACAGCCTCTTGAAGTTGAAATTCTTGGAAAACAAAATTTCACCACGGTAGCTCTAAAAATGGGGTTAGACCCATTTCCCACTCAATTTTTCCCCCTGATAAAAATATTGTCATATTTTCGATATCAACCAGAATTTTGACATATATGAAAATTACGATTATAGGCAGTTTCGAGACACATTTCCAGGCACTTTTTGGCGAGTTTCAATATGTCCCCCTTGAGAACATTCACCCTCAAATGTTAAAGAAGTGCAAATAAGAAGAGTAATCATGAAAAAATCAGCCCCAACAAGAATGCAATTATCCACTTAACAAAATTTTCAAAATCTCAACATAAGTGTCAAAATCACCATGAACTTGCCAACTTAAATATGAATGCATGCAAATGACATAAGGGCTGGTACATAAGACTTGAAATCACATAAGGGACTTGAATTATTACCTTAGGCTTGATAGAATGGAAGAGATAAGGATATCATTTTTGCATTTCCGCCTCAACTTCCAATGTGGCACTTTCAACTTGTTGTTTCTCCAAAGAAACTTAACTGAAGCAACATCCTTGTTCCTCTACCTCTTCACTTGTCTATCCAAAATTTCTACCGGAACCTCTTCATATTTCAAATTATCTTTAACAACACCCAGAACATGAAGAGGCACAATAGCACTTGGATCACCCACACATTTCCTCAACATAGACATATGGAAGACCGGATGAACCATATTGATATCATTAGGAAACTCTGACTCATAGGCCACCTTATCAATCCTCCTTAACACTCTGTAAGAACTAACAAATCATGGACTCAGTTTACCCTTCTTACCAAAATGAACCACACCTTTCATGGGTGAGACCTTCAAATAGACCCAATCACCAACTTTAAATTCAAGCTCCCTTCTCCTCACTTTGACATAGGACTTTTGTCAACTTTAACATTTCCCTTATCAACCTCACCTTTTCCATGGCCTCTATAACCAATTCTGGATCTAACAAAGCCATCTCTCTTACCTCAAACCATCTAATCGGGGACCTAGAAATGTCTACCCTAGAGAGCCTCAAAAGGAGCAATACCAATGCTAAAATGATAGTTGTTGTTGTAACCAAACTCAATGAGTTAAAGATGATCATCCCAACTACCCTTGAACTCCAAACCCTAAGTTCTAAGTATCTCCTCCAGACTTTGGATATTTTTTGTGGCTTGGCCATCCATTTAAGGGTTAAAGGCCGTACTAAGCTTTACCTTGGTACCAAGACCTCTTTGGGAGGAACTCCAAAAATGAGAAGTAAATTGAGCACCATGATTTGATATGATAGACAAGGGCACACCATGCAATCTAACCAATTCATGAATATACAACTTAGTATAATCTTTGGCACCATAAGTAGTCTTAACCGATAGAAAATGAGCCGACTTTTTCATTTTATCAACCACAACCCAAATGGAGTCATAATGTCTTCTAGTATTAGGAAACCCAATCACAAAGTCCATGTTAATTTCCTCCCACTCCCAAGTAGGAATCTCTATATCTTGGGCTAGGCCACCGGGACTTTGATGCTTGGCTTTCACTTGTTGCAATTATGCCAATTAGAAACAAACTTAACAATATTTCTCTTCATACCACCCCACCAAAACATTTCTCTCAAATTTTTATACATCTTGGTAGAACTGAGGTAAATAGAATAGGAAGAATTATAAGCCTTATCTAAAATCTTCTTTCTCAAGTCATCAATACAAAGCACACAAAATCTACCTTTGTACCTAACGGAACCACTCCCCTTTGAGAGAAAAATCTCCACCTTACCATCTCTCACCAAGGCCTTCAATTTTAATAAGGTGGGGTCAAGATCTTGCTTCACCTTCACTTCCTCAATCAATGAAGATTTTGAGCCATTAACAACCACAATACCACCATTATCAATCTTCTCTAACTTAACTGTCAATCTAGCCAACCGATGAAGCTCTCTGGCCACCTCTTTGCCACCATCATCAACATGTGTTGAGTAACCCACAGACACCCCACTTAAAGCGTAGGCCACAACATTAGCCTTACTGGGGTGATAATGCATACTCATATCATAATCCTTAAGAAGCTCTAACCACCTTCTTTGTCTCAAGTTGAGAGATCTTTTTGGGTGAACACATATAGGAGACTCTTATGATCGGTGAACACATCAATATGAACACCATACAAGTAATGACACCATATCTTCAAAGCAAATAACACGGCAACCAATTTAAAATCCTAAGTGGGATAATTCTTCTCATGCACCTTAATATGTCTAGAGGCATAAGCTATCGCTTTACCATTTTGCATCAAAACATAACCTAAACCAATTCGTGAGGCATCAAAATACACAACAAACCCTTCCAACCCTTCCGGTAGAGACAAGATTAGAGTGCAGACAAGCTTATCTTTCAAGGTTTGCAAACTTTTCTCACAGTCATCAGGCCCCACAAACTTCGCCTTCTTTTGGATCAACTTAGTCATGGGAGAAGCAATAGCAGAGAACCCATTCACAAACCTCCGATAGTAACTCGCTAAACCTAAGAAACATCTAATGTCCGATGGATTCAAAGGTCTAGGCCAATTTCTAATCACTTTCGTCTTTTTAGGATCCACCTTAATACCATTACCCAACACCACATGACCTATAAAAGCAACGTCTTTCAACCAAAACACACATTTCTTAGACTTAGCGTACAACTTTTCCTCCCTCAAGATTTGTTGTAAAACTCTCAAGTGATCCATATGCTCCTCCTCGCTATGGAATAGATTAAGATGTCATCAATAAATACTACCACTGAAAAATCAAGCTAGGGTTTAGAGACCCTATTCATAAGATCTATGAAGATAGTTGGTGAATTGATCAATCCAAAAGACATAACCACAAATTCATAGTCCCAATATGTAGTCCAGAAGGCGTCTTGGGAATGTCACACTCACTCACTTTCACTTGATGATTCCCGGACCAAAGATCAATCTTAGAGAAGTGACTAGCCCCTTGAAGTTAGTCAAAAAGATTTTCAATCCTTGGTAGAGGATACTTATTATTAGTGGCGAATCTATTAAGTTGGTGGTAGTTAGTACACATCCTAAGAGAACCATCCTTCTTCTTCGCAAACCACACCGGTGCACCCCAAGGTGATTGACTAGGCCTTATAAAACCCTTTTCCAACAAATCCCTTAATTGCTCTTTCAACTCCTTCGACTCCGTCGGGGCTATACGGTAAGGGGAATTAGTAATATGTTGGTATTGGGAAGGAGATCTATGTCAAAATCTATTTCCCTTTTGGGAGGAACACTAGGAAGCTCATTAGGAGAGATATCAAGGAACTCATTTACCACCAAACCGACTCTACAGGATGGATTTTGGACTCAACTTCCCCAACTTCTCTAGATTGTAGAGATACCCCTTAGAAATCAACTTTTGGGCTTTAATGCAAGAAATAAACCAACACTTGACAGCCACATCATGACTCTCCCACTAAAGGATGGGTTCATTAGGGAATTGAAACTTGACCCTATGGGTTCTACAATCAATAGAGGCATAGTACTCATGTGACTAATCCATCCCAAGAATGATATCAAAATCCACCATATCAAACTCAACAAAATCACAAGGCAACATTTTATGCAAAATGAAAATAGGACAATTTCTATAGACCCTTCTAGCAATAATGGATGCACCAATGGGAGTAGACACCTCATAAGGCTCACACAATAATTCGGGTTCAACGTGAAACTTTCTGGCAACAAAAGAAGTAACAAAAGAAAGAGTGGCACTGGGTCGATCAATACATACACAACAAAATCAAAGAATTTTAACATCCTAGTAATGACATCAGGCATCTCATTTAGTCCTTGCCTCCCTTAAAGAGCATAGAACCAATTATGCATTGGGGTACCACCTTGTTGACGTCCTCTTGCTATAAGAACTACATTCGCACCTCGAGCTTGTGGATAGACATATTACTCTTATGTTGTGCAGTAGCGCAATCAATCACTTTGTGGCCCACTTCACCATACTGATAACAAGCACTAATATCCTTCAAACATAGGCCATAATGGCCTCTACCACATTTTGGGCACATAGCATTAGGCATCACACCCCCACCACCTTGTACCGTTAGGTTGTCATTAGCAAACCTCCTATTAGGAGCATTGCAAGAACTTTTCCCTTGATGAAGATGGCCACCCTTGGGTCTTTGGAACCTACCTTCAAAATGGGCCCTCTTGGACTCACCCATTCTGCTATTTCTCAACTTTTCCGCTTTGAATACACCCATCACAAACTTATTCATCATAGAACTTGGCTTGACCATCAATTGTGGAGAATATTTAGAGAGTTACTTGAACTTGAGAGCATGCTCCCTCGCACTCATGGACCCTTGCTTCAAATTCATGAACTCCATCACTTTGTCCTCCCTTAGCTCAAGAGGGAAGAATCAATTGAGAAAGGCCGCCTTAAACTCCTCGCAAAGAATCACATTGTTATTTCCCTTCTCATCCTTCCATTGAGTAAAGGGCTACCCCCTTGAATTGGTAAGCTGCCAACTCTACCTTCTCCTTCGATCTAACACCCATGATAAATAATACTTCTTACACCTTATCAATAAGTTTTTGAAGGACCTTATCCACTTTAGACCTATGAAACTCCAACAGGTTCATCCTCATAAAATCCTTCACCCTAGATGATGGAGTAAGAGCATGAGGGGCTTCGGCCCCTTGGTTGATTTGATTAATCATAACTTATACCAAAAATGGCAATAGCATCCCATAACTCTTCATGAGTCGATTGTTCTTCTAGTGAACGAGCTCTTCTTCATCTATGGATAGGCATGACCTAGCATAGCAAAGAACATCCATTAGGGGAAAGCCTTACCATAACTTTTATAGCATGAAATGGATCAAAAAGAAGGGAAACATTTCTTGAAATGCCTCAAAGCCTCTTCCTCATAGTCATGGTGCACTTTACAATCATGAATAAGACTCTAATTGACGTGGTGTGTTGGATGCTGAGGACCACTAACAACCTAGTGCTCTGATACAAAGTTCGTCACTGCCCAAGCCTAGGACCTAGACGTGACACGGTGAATGGGAACCCAAAGGGACCCCAAAGGAGCCTCGTAGTATATATCATTTACATATCCTTGGTTGTGGAATAAAAGTAAACACCCGAAGACTATATAAATAAGGATAAAGGGATTAAGGGAAGTCTTTCATAGTATAAATGATCAAAGAATCAAAGCTCAAGCATAAGTAAATAACTTGTCGAACAACAACTCTAGCATAGTTAGGCGGGGGCGAAGATAGTGTTTTGGACTCACCCTTTTGAGACCAAAGTTTAACATAAGAGATAACATAAGAAAGAGGCAAAGCTAGTGTCCCCAAACTTGAGGACTCATGAATAGCTATTCTTCAAGATATTAGAATTAGACATGAGGAAGATGATCGTGAGAGGATCTGGTTCTACATGATAACATCATGTAGGCATAGAGTATGTGTTAGTACATTTGAATGTACTAAGTATGAAGAATGCAATGCAACAAGAGATAGGCAACATAATCTAATTGAACAATCATAAGCAACTGATAGTATATTAGCAACATGGAATGCATGATCAATGCTTGAAGTAGGAAGAGACTATCATCATAGACCAAGCACTAGCACTTGGAATCCAAGGCCTACCACCCCCTTTGAAGGCGATTGAGGTACCCTACAATTGAGGGATGGTCATAGCATCTCCCATCATAGTTGTCAAGGTATATACCCCTCGACATGTTAGATGGGCATAGCACCCCCCTCATTATTATGGTCAAGCTATATACCCCTTAAATGGGGATGGACATAGTACCCTCCATCATAGTGGTCAAGGTATATACCTCTAAACTGGTAGATGGACATAGCACCCTCTATCATAGTAGTTGAGGCATAGCACCCCCTCAACAAGGTGTTGTTAACTTGCAACACTATAGATACTTTTCATGAAATCAATACTTAAATACAGTACTTCATCATCATAAAGTCACTTGACTCATAGGCCATGCAATAGATCATCAATAACTCAAGAACCCGGAATCGGACATTTTATCAAACACTTGCTGGGTGTGTAATGCTAGTTCATAGTCATGCAATGAAAGAGTGAAATCATGTGAGAAAACTTAGTGTAAATCCACCCATAAATACTTGGTAATACCCTCATGCAAGATAAATTAAAACCCATCATCAAATCTCATGATAGATCAAAAATTCATAGCTTAAAACATGCATAGTTGAATAACATTTCATAAAACCCCAACATAGTTTATAGCCAAAATCATCATAAGAAGTACCCATAGAGAAATCAACTTGAAAAAAATGTAATTTACATAAAAATGAAGGTTGGGTACCATGGGCGAAAGAACCCAATGGATGAAATCCACATACCTCAACTTCGGAGATTTCCTTGGTGAATATTGGAATGAGAGATTGAAGCTTGATTGAATTCCTGAAGATCCGAAAATGAGTTTAGGAAACTTGAATTTGGTGAAATATTAGGCTGTGTTTCAGAGGGTTTTGGGGAATGTCTTGAATGATATGGGGTTGAAAAATGACTAAGTATTGGTGTTTTTACGCATAGGAGGGCTTAGGCCGAAGACCCCAAAACCTTAGGAAAAAATTGAAAAACTAGCAACAAAATACACTGCTTCATGATGGGTCTGCGTCGTGGAGCCAATGCGAATAGCCTCTAGAAGTTGAAATTTTCGGAATATAAAATTTCTCTATGGTTTCTCTAAAATCGATGTTAGACCTATATCATTTTCCCCCTGAGCAAGAATATGAAGTTAGATTTCTTATATCATGCACAGATTTTGAGATATATTGAAATTACATATATGGGCATTTTTAAGACATATTTTTGGACACTTTTTGGGACGTTTCAAAGAGGTTGTCAACCAACCCATTCCCATAATGACATCAAAATCTAGCAAAATCAATTGAATTAAATTAACAGAGGTTGGTCATTCTTTAATTAACATTGTACAACCTCAATAAATATGACTAGCTATAACAGAGTGAACAACTGGCGTAGATACCTCAGCTGACCTTGGTAATAACTCATGTCTCATATTAAGCTTACCAATAATAAATGGAGTAATATATGAAAATGTAAAGCTAGGACCTATTAGTGCATAAACAGCATGAGATGTATCATCAATATACCTATACCACATCTGGAGATACCTCTGAATCCTATCAGCCTGTGAGTGCATACAATCAATTTTGGTCACCAGTAGAACCTGTACTGTCCACTCTACCACTCCCCTTACCATGACACTGAGTAGATTATGGAACTAGTCAGGTAGCACGTGTTGAGGATGAAGAGGCTGCAGTGGATCCTGAAGGCTAAGCTTTTGTACCTCTACCTAACCTCAAGAATTGGCTAATAAAATATCCTCTATGCCTTCAATGGTAACATTGCCACAACCCAACCCTAGGGCCTAGACGTGACACAGTGAATGGGGAACCCGAAGGAATCCCAAACAAGCCTCTTAGCATATCATACACACATCCTTGGTTGTGGAAGCAATAAAGTACAACAACATATAATAGATAGGGACAAATGGGGTAAAGGATAATTCTCATATCATAAACATCAAGAGTAAAGAGAGAGTCAAAGTTCAAAGCATAATACAAACATGTCTAACAACACCTCTAAAACTTAGATACATAGCGGGGTCAAAGACAAGCTACCGGGCTCACCCTCATAGTCAACATATACACAAAAGAAGTATAGTCTTAGAACATAGTAGGAGATCATAATCATCATCCCCCAAATGGAGGACTCACCAAAGAGCTTGAGAGATGTCGTACTAACCACATGGAGGAGGATGATCAAGTGGGGCTCCAATTCCTACATGGTAATATCAAGTAGGCATAGAGTATGCTTTAGTACTTTTGAATGTACTAAGTATATAGGATGCAATGCAACAAGTGATAAGCACCATAAGCAAAATACATAACATAAGCAATGTATAAGTATATAGCAACATGGCATGTACAAATGATGCTTGAAGTAAAATGATGCTTATATAGAACATAATACGTGTAATGAGAGACTATTGTTAGTGAATATCCTAGGCCTACCACCTCCTTGGAGAGTCGAATGAGGTATGAAACCCTCAATAAGTTGATGAGGCACAAACCCCCAAACATGGTTGATGAGGTACAAACCCCAAACATGGTTGATAGAGTACAAACCTCCCAACGTGGTTATCAAGGTACAAACCCCTCGATATGGTTACATGGTATACTGACCTACTACTTCCCGAGCGCGATCGAGGTACAAACCCCTCAACAAGGTTATCTGGGCCTACATCCCCCCAAGTGAGGCTTGGTCAATTCCCAACAATATAGAGATAATATCACATACATACATTCCTTTCATCATCATATAGACATTCAACTCTTAAGACATGTATTGGACCTTCAGTTCCTCAAGAAACTCATAATCGGACATTTTATGAAACACTTGGCGGGTGTATAGTGCTAGTGCAAAATCATGCAATTGTCATGACTCAAGCCTAGGGCCTAGATGTAATTGGTAAATGGGGAACCCCAAGAAACCCCAAGCAAGCCTCATAGCATATCATTACACATCCTTGGTCGTGGAAGCAATTAGAATAACAATAAGAGGTAAACGTAAACAAGGGGAATTGTGTCTAAGGATAAACTTCCATATCATAAATATCAAGATATAATAGAGTCAAAGCTCATAAAATAGATACATAACATGTCCAATGATACCTCTACTACATAGGTAAGAGCGGTGGCCAAGACAAAGCAACCGGGCTTACCCTCACAGTCAATACATAAGTCAAAGAGAGAAAGTCTTAATACATAGCAAGAGATCATAAGTGACATCCCCAGAATGGAACTCACCAACAAGCTTGATAAAAGTCATACTAACCATGTGGAGAAGGAGGATGATCAAACTGTACACAGATTCCTATATGATGATATCATGTAGGCATAGAGTATGCGTTAGTACGTTTAAATGTACTAAGTATGTAGGTTGCAATGCAACAGTAGGTAGGCATCATAATCAAAATGCTTAATTAGACAATAGTTGAGCATATAGCAATATGTCATGATTGGAATATGCTTGAATTAAATCAAAGAACATAACATATGTGGAGGGAGTTACCATTTCTTAGTGCAATCCAAGACCTATCACCTGCTTGGAGAGGCGCATGAGGTACAAATCCCTTCATGAGGTTGTTGAGGTACAAACCCCTTAATGGGTAGATAGGTACAAAACCCCAACATAGTTGATGAAGTACAAAGCCCGCAACAAGGTTGATGGGTACAAACCCCTAACATTTTCGACAGATAGTCGTACCCTACCACCCATGGTGAACGGAGTAAAAACTCCCCGATAGGTTGATGGGTACAGACCCCCAACAAGGTAAATGGATATTTGCACCCTAACACTGTGGTGACAAGAGTACAAACCCCCCAATAAATTATCAAGGTGCAAACCCCTTGACACGGTTATTCAGGTGCGAACCCCTTGACACGGTTATCCGACGCGCAACCCCCGAGTAGGGCATGGTCATAAGCCAACACTGTGTAGAATAATATCATTTATACATTCATCCCTCTCATTGTCATCTATTCATCATATCCATACATACATTTCATCATCATATAACCATCATAGACATGCATGCATTTCATCATCATTCTATCATCATTTCATCATCATATAGTTACTCAACTCATAAAACAAGTATTGAGCCCTCAACTACTCAATAAGCCATAACCGGACATTTTATCAAACACTTAGAGGGTGTGTAGTTCTAGTATAAAATCATACAATTCAGAGTAAAATCATGCTAGAAAATTCAATATAAAACCTTAAATAGGTACTTGGTAACAGCTTCAAGCAATATACATTAAAACCCTTCATCCAATCATATAATATACTTTGGTTTCATAGCCCAAAATATTGCAAAATAATCTCAATTTCATAAATCCCAACATGGTGTGCAGTGATTTTCATAATAAACAAAATTCATACATAAATCAACTTTTGATCATACAAATTAGAGTGAAAGGAGCTTAGGTATCATGGGTGGAAGGAACCCTTAAGGAAACCCACATACCTTCACTTTGGAGATGAACTTGATGAAGATTGGAGACAGATACTTGAAGCTTGAGAGGAAATCCTTAGAACCGAGAGGGTTTTGAGGCTTCAATTTAGGAGTAAAATATGTGGCTAAGTGCTTGAATGAGTATTGGGGAGTGTTTAGAATGATTTGATGTTGAAAAATGGCTAACTATTTATATTTTTCATGTTTGGAAACATTTAGGCCTAATACTTTAAAATCTTGGACCGAAGTTAAAACTGACCAAAATATGCACTAGTGCGCGGCCTTGGTGCATCGTGCTTGGTGCGTGAAAAGCTCTCTTGAAATGAAATTTTGAAAAATCAAAATTGCTAATCCTTTGCTCTTAAGTCTGGGTTACACCCATATTCTACTCAAAATGACCCCCTGAACAAGAATATGAAGGCGGATTTTCAATATCGCGCACAAATTTTGAGATGTATGGAAATTACGATTCTAGGAACTACCAAGGCACATTTTCGGGAACTTTTTGGGGTGATTTCAGAAATTCAAGAGTATAATCATGCTACAAAATTCAATGTAAAACCATCAATAGATACTTGGTAACACGCTCAAGCAATATACACCAAACCGTTTCAACAAATATTACCATAGGTCTTAGATTCATAGCTCAAAACATGCTAAAACAACCATACTTTCATGAAATTCCAACATTGTGTGCCGTGAAATTCATAATCATTAATATCCATAGGTAAATCAACTTTAAATCATGCAATTTTAAGGAAAAAAGCTTAGTTATCATAGGTGAAAGGAACCCATGAAATAAACCCACATACCTTAGCTTTGGGGAATAGATTAAACAAGATTGGAGATGGAGACTTGAAGCTTGAATGAGAAACTTATAATCGGGATGTGTTTTGAGACTTGAAATTTCGAAATGAAATATTGTCGAAGTGCTTGGAAGTGTATTTGGGAATGCGTTGAATGATATGAGGTGAAATAAGGCTAAGTATAGGTACTGTTATGCATGAGAACACTTAGTCCCAAGACTTAAAAGCCTTTGACCAGATAAGAAAAACTGGACAAAAATTGTACCGAGGCACGCCCTTGGTGTGTCATGCTAGGGGCACGGAAGCCTCACTAGAATTCGATTTTAGGAAATTGACATTGTGATTTGTTTTCTCTAAAATAGATGTCAGACCCATTCCCCACTTGATTTGACCCCCTGAACAAGAATATAAAGTTGGATTTTTGATATCGCAATGGATTTTTAGATATATGGAAAATACGATGCCGACCACTTTTGAGGCATATTTTTGGGTACTTTTTGGGGTCGTTTCAAACTTGCACCTGAACCCTTTCTATATTGCCTAGTATGAGGCTTACCACATTGTGTACATGGAGGAGTAGGGTTTCTCATTTGCATAGAATGCTCCTATTGATGGTTCTCAGGGTTGACTAAACTCTGCCCCAGCCCTAACTAAATATAATGGTCAAATCGCTGGCTCTGCATCTATCATAGGGAACTACCCACTGACGGTGGTGGATATCGATTAAAAGGGGATCTAAAATCACCTCTTGGCTCTTTATAAGACCCCATAGTATGAGCCCTCTTATTCTTCTCCCTACCTCTACGGTTGTCCCGAATCCAACAAGAAAGGTCCTCTGTAGTTTGAGAAAAAGCTTGTACATAGGAAATATCTACAACATCCTATAAAGTGGATATCCTGCAGTCCCTAATCAAATGATCCCCTAAGCCACTTTTTAATAGCCCCAAACCCAACTAATAGGAGGGGAAAATAGTTGCAAATTGTAAGGCATGCATTTGTAGGTACATTGATGAATTTTAACCGTTAAAACACAAAAAAACTTACCTAAAATGTTAGATACCTTGAGGGATCTTTCTCTTCAGTTTCTTAATTGTTTAGAATGAAAGGAATTGTATTGAGGTTTAAAAAGGTCTAATTAACTGACATCCAGGTTGGCTTGACCCGACCTGGCCCATGACTAGTATCCTGCTCGGGTAGTCACAGTAAAACAGTCATAACTTTTTATTCTGAAGTTTGATTGATACGCAGTTTTTTGCATTACAAACTAGACACGTAGGCATCCAATTTGATAGTTGACGAACCATCTAGATCCTTACATTTTGGGATATATGGCTTGATACATTTGACCCAATTTTAAGAAGCATATCTTAAATAAACTTACGGTAACATTGGCCAACCTTTGTATTGCAACATTCTGGATTCCAAAACATAACACTTGATCTTTGCACTATTAAAAGACCCTTTCAAAATCCACTATTAATAGATTATACATTTTTAGTCGCATTCAAAAAGTGAAACTTAATTTAAACCTTTCGAAAAGGGTGAAGTGCCACTCAGACCATTTCTTTAAGTGCAACTATGTATTTAGGGGATTCCTTTGTCTTAAAACAATAAGTCCTTGATATTACCACTTATTGGAAGCCTTCTTATCCTAAAGTTCTATCTAAAATCATATATGTATTATATAACATGCCACTATATATATTTTATGGAAGATGAGATACACAGGGTCTTACAACGAAGCCCAGGTACGGGCTTTGGATCGTTGTACGGCTCGTATCCCAGTCTATAGAAGCTGTCGAATACAATTTTCCTATTCCATTTTTTATTTGTATTTTAATTATTATCAATAGGCTTTTTAGGTCTTTTTTACAAAGAGAGACACAAGAGACGCACGACATAACTAACACACACTTTTGTTATTTCATAATTTGTGATTTATACAATGAAAAACATTTCTTTGTGAATTCTTGTGGATATTTTTTGATTTCTTGTTCCTAATTTTGTCATTGTAAGTGTTCAATTATATTCAATATCATATTTCTTTCAATTATAGAATGATTATGCATAACCAAATCCACAACTAGGGTTGTTGGAAACAGGAAGAATTAACAAGGTGAAACCAGATAATCTGTAATTCTTGGAAAGTGTGCATGTATGTAATAATTAATTGTCTTCATGTTGGTTTCCTTTTAGTGGTGGCTGATTTTAGAACCCTCCAAATTCTTACTGACAAGATCAAGGTAGTAATGAATTGTAAAAGAGATTAATTAACAGGATTCGATGTGATTGGTCTCATCTAATCAATCAAACTGGATCAAGGGGATATTGTATCAGAACAAAAGACGAGGGTTAGTAATGCCACACTATGAGGATGGATAAAATCATATAGTGACATTTACCTCTCGCATGGATCAAAGGGTTTGGTAAACTTAACTTACCTCTTTGCATGCTACACACTAGAAAATGTTACAATTATCTAGTAATACTAAGTTAGGAATTCATCGGAAACACAATAACCTAGTTACTTCCCATACTGGTTTTTCAAACTTTCTTTTAGTTAAGGTTTATTTTCTTCCAATTACAACCCCCCAGGAGATAAGTAGGTTAATTCATTCAACTTGCGTGCAATTATTCTAGGTCTAGACCATATTTCTTATGGGATTTGTTCCTAACCTTGCTAAGGTTATATATCTTGACAATGACTTTTTAGACCTTCAAAAATGAGGTATTATGGCACCTGCTAGATCCCACTTATAGGCAAGTCAATTACCCAACCCCCAGGGTAGCTGTCCTAGCTCTCTAGTCACGGTCATAAACAAAACAACAATATAAATAACTGCAACCTACCTAGAACTTGGAATTCAAATGTATAAAGCTACAATAGACACAAGAAATCACCATATAAATATAGCAATAACCATAACGATAGTAATAATATACAAACCAAGAGTGTTCCTACAAATACATAATTCTACTATACAAGGCCAATGTCAAGAAGCAAAAGACGACCATCACAAGGAAGGACGTTGCGATGAAGACAGAGCTGGCAGGTCTTACCCTAAAAGAAGTCTCTTGTGCACTCTTGAATCCCCCAAAATTAGCAATTACAGGCCGTACATAGATGTGCAGCATTTGAAGATGCAGAAATATAAGGGGAGAGTACTAAAAAAAGAGACCCAGTAGGCATCATCGGTTGACTGAGTGAAATACATTAAGTCTTAAAAGCTCAAATATAATGAATTGTAGTAGGTCTAGCTAAATCAAAAATCAAATCAATGAATCAATATGTATGGAAACTCTCAAACCACACCTGAACCAATCGAAGTGATGAAAAATGACAACCAGAACCGACCCAAGCAATGAACAATGTCAACTCGAACCAAGCAAAGTGTTGAACAACGATAAGCTGAACCAACCCAAGTGATGAACAATGATAACCTGAACCAACCCAAATGATGAACAATGATATCGACTAACAAAGTTGCGTAGACCCACACCACAACTATCACTATCTAGAACATAGTGTCGTACACAGGTGCAAGGCCCCAATATTTATGCTTATATGCCAATGGGGCTCTCATAAGCCTAAAATGTATACTCACACACAATCTAATCAATTGAATTATAAAAGAACCTAAATTCCAAAATCATATGATCACAGGTCAATTGTACGTGGATGTAAGGGCCAAGAGTATAAGCCTGAACACCCCTAGGGCCCCCATAATCCCAGAGGATACACCCATGCACAATCAAGGTGTGTATAGGTGTGTGCATCTATAGGTAAATAGCCAGGTCCTCGATCCATCTAGTTACCAGTATCACATGGGGCCTTAACCCCTAGACCTTTAATGCGGCCTCCAGTCGGGTAGTCAGCCAGGCAAAATGATCAAACAATAAATATAATGGTGGGATTTATCCCTTGCAAGAGAAAGAATCCCCATAACATAGACAATAGCATTACATCTCATATAGTCAATCACAGCGCCTTGCCTCTAAAAGGAAATTAGTGGGGTCATCGACCTAAACCTCAATCGGCGCTTAGTCTTAAGAATAGGCATATAAAGCCTGACGTTAAGTTGCGGCCACCAAAACGCAGACCTTGGGGTGCATAGTCTAAGGAATCAAATACTCCAACGTGGTTGTCGACGCTCGAACAATAATGGAGAGTATCATCTTGCTATTGATTCGATGATTCTTATAAGATGTAGTCAATGAGAATTAATTATTAGGGACTTATTGACTAGTAAAACATAGGGAGTTATCTCAGATATCTTAAGTAAGGAGATGGGACAAGTTTGATAGTTAGAGTTCTATTTCTAGGAAAGAAGAGACTATCGGGAACCTCACTCTAAGCTAGGCTCGAGGCCTTCTTTGCCTACCACCTAAGTTGTGCAGAAAAGGCCTAGGAGAGAATCAATAGATTCCTTTTCAGGAGCAATTCATCGCACTAGCTTTCCTCTTATCTAGAAGCAGCATAGGATAAGCTCACGCTCAAGAAATTCAAACTTGAGGCATCGAAGAGTCACTTACTCAACCAATCTATTCAAATACAAAAATCAAAGTCATATCATGCCTAGCGTGAATATAGGCGACGACAGTCACAATGTACATATCTCACAAGCTTTATCCAAGTCACATAACTACAACCACCAACACTCTCAGATACAACATATACCCCAACATAATATTGAAAGTGAAACTCCCCAAAAAGTGCCAGAAAATATGCATCGGATATGCCCATAATCGTAATTTCTACATATCTCAGAATTCGTGCGTGATTTCATGATCAGAAGGCAAAATTGAGAGAGAAATTGGTATAATCCTAATTAAGAGCAACCATGGTAAAAATTCATTTTCCAAAATTTGTGAAAAATGAAGAGGATCCGCGCCCCTGGCGCAATGAGGCCAAGGTGCGGATCAGTGCTATTTTGTGCTCAAAAATTATGTTATGCCTTAAGGCTTTGGAACCTTGGTCCTAAGCCCTTCTATACATAAAAGAACATATACTAAGTCATTTATCAACCCCATATCACTCAAGCCATTCCCCAAAGCCTTCTCTAACACTTAGCCAAATATTTCATCCAAATTCAATTGACTCAAACTCATTTCAGGATCTCAAGAAATTCATTAAAGCTTCATGTTCTCATTATAATCTTCATCAAGGAAGTTCCTAAATTAGGTCCTGTCAACCATGGTGCCCAACCTTCCATTTTATGTAAATTGCATGTTTTCAAGTTGCATTACTTAAAGGTATTACTTATTATGAATTATGACTATAAACTATGTTGGGGTTTCGTAAAATGTTGACTGTTTAAGCATATTTTGAGATATGAATATATGATCTATTATGAGAATTGATGAGAGGTTTCAATGTATCTTGCATAAGGTTGTTACCAAGTTTTGCAGGGTTTATTTACATTAAGTTTTCTCACATGATTTCACTCTGAAATTATATGATTTTGAACTACCATTATATACCCACCAAGTGTTTGACAAAATATCTGATTAAGGATTCTTGAGTAATCGATGGTCTTATTGCATGATATATGAGTTAAGTGATTCTGTGATGATGAAATAATTGTAGGTATGTATTTATTTCATGAAAAGTATCTATGGTGTTGCAAGTTGGTCTCACCTTGTTGAGGGTGTGTCATGCCTCAATCACCTTGTTGATAGGGTGGCTTGTCTCGATCACCTTGTTGAGGGGGTGTCATGTGTCAATCACCTTATTGAGAGGGTTTCAAGTCTCAATCACCTTGTCGACAGTTGTTATGCCTGTATTACCACATTGAGGATTATGCATTGGGGTTAAAGTAATGGTATGCTTGGACTATGTGGTATGGTCTCTTTCTATTCATGTAATAATATTTGCAAGTCATATGATTTACAAGAAATTTTACCTCAACCATTGATCATGCATGTGATAGTTTAATTATCCTTTGCTTATAATTATGCATCTTGTATATGTTGTCTATGTCTTGTTGCATTATTTCCTTCAAATTTAGTACATTCAAATGTACTAATGCATACTCTTTGCCTACATGATGTTACCATGTAGGAATTGAAGCTCCTTACCATTTTCTTCCACGTGACTAGATTTGACATCTTTAAGATAAGCCTTGATGAGTCCTTACGTTCAGGGACACTAGTTATGGTACTCTTTCCTATGTTATTTCTTTATGTTGAACTTTGGTACTTCAACCAATTCTCTAAATATTCTCCACAATTAGTGGCCGAGCCATGGTCTAAGATAAACAAATTTGTAATGGGTGTATCCGACTTGGTAAATAAGAAGTTTCGTCCCTCCATGTTGATAGGTGATATGGACTTGACCCGGCTCATGACTTATGCCGAACAACTTGAAGGGAGAAGCTTAGATAGAGGAGAAGTAAGGGGTTCAAGAGGGCTCGATTTGATTGTAGCTTCCAAGATCCAAAGTCATTTAATGCTCCAAACAAGAGGTTGCCTGTTGATGTGGTGTTTAACTCAAAATTGAAAGATGACAATTATGATAGCACTAACGGTAATGTTAATAGTGTGGGAGGAAATATGGTGGCCTATGCTTGAGAAAGGCCAATGCTTGTTATGGTTGTAGTGAAGTGGGTCACAAGTTAATTGATCATCCACATGCTTAAAAAAGGATTAAAGATGGTTAACTTGAAGAACAAGGTGGTCGTGTTGATCGAGAGGTTCAAGGTGGCCAAGGGGGTGCTCCACGACATAATTGGTTCTATGCTCTTCAAGCCAGGCAAGGAGGGGATGAGCTGCCTGATGTTTTCACCAATATGTGCAAGGTTTTTATTTTGATGTGTATGCTTTGATAGGTCCGGGTACCATTATTTCTATCATAGTTCCTTTTTTTTCTATAAGCTTCATATGTGTCCTGAATTGCTATATGAACCTCATAGGTGCCTACCATTGGTGTGTTTATTATGTCTAGAAAAGTCTATAGGGATTTCCCCATTTGCATGAAGTCTTGTCTTGTGATTTTGTTGACCTTGGTGTTGGTAGGTTTGGAGGTCTTGGGGTGGTTTAGTTACAAGTATATCATGCTTTCAATGAGTGTAGAGCCCGTAAGGTTGTAACATGATGGTTAAGGATAGATGAACTATTTGAACAACTACAAAAGGCTAGTAATTTCTTTTCTAAGATTGATTATCAGTTCGTTTTCTTTTTCTCCAAGTGAGAATGAGGGAGGGTGATATCCTCGAGATGACCTTTTCAGACTAGGTATGGGCATTTGAATTTGTGGTAGTGTCTTTTGGCTTGACTAATGCACCAGCTATGTTTATGGATCTCATGATTAAGGTACCTAGTTATGTGTGTAGTAGTTTATGGATGGTATATTGATCTCGTGTGTCAATTTTGAGAGCGACATTATAAATATTGAGGGATGAGAAATGATATGCTCAATGTGAAATATGTGAATTGTATGTATCAAGGAGGTGTTAAAGAAGTGCATCAATTGGCTAGGTTGGGAATGAGCTCGAATGAAGTTGACAATGATAGTGTAGTGGTTTTGATAGTTCCGAATCCTATTTAGTTGAAGGGGTCATGTTAGAGCAATACCATGATGCCACCTTGCTATGGTTGAATCTTTGGTGGAAGATGGTGAAGTGGAGGTTTTCTCCCAGGGGGGAGATGGTGTCCTTCAGTACTAAGGTAGGTTAGGTGTGCTTGTGATGTTGATTGAGTTCACTTGAAAGTCCCACCCATTAATTATATAATTTGGTTTAGCAGAAAAGGGAATTGAGCCTAAGATTTATGAGTCCTTATAGAGTATTTAAGAATCTTGGTAATCACAAACTGGATGAGGAGGATTGGCAAATTGCTTATGAATTGGAATTAACTATAGGGATGGATATGGTTCACCCGATCTTTCATGTATCTACGTTGAGGAGATGTGTTAGTGGCCCTAGTGCTATAGAACTCTTTAATGTTATGGGTATTGTGGAGGATGAGTTGACCGATGAGATGTTCCCAGTGGAGATGTTGCGTGGACATGTGAGAAGGTTGAGGAACATAGGGGTAGCACCCATCAAGGGTCTTTGGAGGAATCAATAAGTTGAAAGTGCCATTTGGGAAGTCGAAGCAGGTAGAAAGAAATGATATACATACCTCTTTCATCCTACGCAAGCTTGATATAGCAAACTAAGTCATTCTATGGTTTCATGTCTTAAATTTCAACCCTTATGTCATTTGCAAGAATCATATTTTTGTTGGCAAGTTTATGGTGATTTTGACAATTATAATGAGATTTTTGAAATGATGTTTAAGTGCAATGTTGTATTCATGTGTTGGACTGAAATCATCATGGTTACTTCTCTTATATATGTTTCTTTGACATTCGAGGATGAATGTTCCCAAAGGGGAGATGTTGAAACCCCTCAAATAGTTCCCAAAAATGTGCTTTGGAAATACAAATATTCGTAATTTCCATATATCTAAAAATCCATGCATGATATCAAAACTCGGACTTCGTATTCATGATCGGGGGGTAAAATTAAGTCGGAAATGGGTATGACCATGATTTTAGAGAAACCATAGCAAAATTTTATTTTTTGAAATTTGCAAAAAAAAAAGAGGATATGTTCCCTCTTGTGCATAAAAACACCTATATTTAGTCATTTTCAACCCTATATCACTCAAGACATTCTCCAAAATCTTTTCTAACACTCAGCTAGATATTTCATCCAAATTCAAGTGACCCAAACTCATTTCCGAATTTCAAGAAATTTATTCAAGCTTCAAGTTCTCATTCAAATCTTCATCAAGTAAATCCCCAAATTTGATGTATGTGGGTTTCAATCATTGCGTCCTTTCACCTATAGTGCCCCACCATTCTTTTTATGTAAATTGCATGTTTTCAAGTTGCATTACATATGGGTATTATATATTATGAATTATGAATATAAACTATGTTAGGGTTTCATAAAATATTGACTGTTTAAGCATATTTTGAGCCATGAATCTATGATCTATTATGAGACTTGACAAGGGGTTTAATGTATATTATATGAGGCTGTTACCAATTGATGGTGGGATGATTTACATTATGCTTTCTCACATGACTTCACGCTTGAATTGCATGATTTTGAACTAGTATTACACACCTACCAAGTATTTGATAAAATATCCGATTAAGGATTCTTAAGTTATCGATGGTCTATTGCATGGCTTATAAGTTAAGTGATTCTATGAGGATGAAAGGATTATAAGTATGTATTGAATTCATGAAAAGCATCAACGGTGTTGCAAGTTGGGCTCACCTTGTTGAGGGGGTGCCATGCCTCAATCACCTTATTGAGAGGGTGTCATGTCTCAATCACCATGTTGAGAGGGTGCAATGCCTCAATCGCCTTGTCAAGGCGATAACATGCCTTGATCACCTTGTTTAGGGGGTTTCAAGGCTCAATCACCTTGTTGAGAAGGTGCCAAGTCTCAATCACCTTGTCGGGGGTGGTATGCCCGTACTACCACGTTGAGGGGTATGCCGTAGGGTTAAAGTAATGGTATGCTTGGACTGTGTGTTATGGTCTCTTCCTATGCATGTAACTATATTTGCAATCCATATGATTTACAAGCATGCTTTACCTCAAGCATTGATCATGCATGTCATATTGATACTTTGATTGTCCTTTGCTTATGATTATGCATTTTGTCTATGTTGCCTATGTGTTATCGCATTGCATCCTACATATTTAGTACATTCAAACATACTAATACATACTCTATGCCTACATCATGTTACCACCTAGGAACTAGAGTTCCTGATGATTTTCCTCCGCGTGGATAGATTTGACATCTTGAAGATAAGCCTTGGTGAATCCTCAAGTTCGGAGACACTAGCTATGCTACTCTTGCCTATGTTATTTCTTTATGTTGAACTTTTGTACAATGAGGGTTATCTCAAAAAGTGTTTAGGCCCACACCCAATCTATGCTAGAGGTGTAGTTGGACAAGTGATGTGATTAATCTATGATCTTGACTCTCCTATGTTTTATGATTTTAAAGACTTCCCTTAGACCCATTTTTCCTTATTTATGTCTCTACTTGTTGTTTTATGCTTCCGTGACCAAGGATAAGTAGTTGATATCCTAAGATCCTAGTTTGGGGTTCTTTCGAGTTCCCGATTCATCGTGTCACGTATAGGACCTAGGCTTCTTTAATGACCCCAAAAAGTGCTTGACTATGCACCTCAAAAGTTCCTTAAATCGTAATTTCCTTACATCTCAAAATCCATGCGTGATATCAAAAATTAAACTTCATATTCCTGATTAGGGGGTCATTTTGAGTGGGAAATGGATCTAGTCATGATTTTAGAGCAATCGAATCACAATTCCAAAATTTCAATTTCCAGAATCAGTTCACGCCAGTGCCGCCTTGTGCACCTATCGCAGACATGTGTAAATTTGGTCTTTGTGATAGGTTCGTGTTGTGGACCTGTGTAAACTCATCCTAGTTATTTTTCTTGCGGTCTAAGACTTTTGAGTCTTGGGCTTAAGTGTTCCCGCATATGAATATACCTATACTTAGCCATTTTTCACCCTTACATCATTCTAAACATTTCTCGATACTCTTTTAAATACTTTAGCCAAATATTTTACTCCCAAATTCAAGTCTCGAACACTCTTCCCAATCTCAAGGATTTCACTCAAACCTCAAGTCTCCATCTTCAATCTTCATCAAGTTCATCTCCAAAGCTATGACATGTGGGTTTCTTTCATGGGTTCCTTTCACCCATGATACCCAATTCTCGTTTTACCCTAATTTGCATGATTTAAAGATGGTTTACTCATAGGTCTTATTTATTATGAAAATCACTACATACTGTGTTGGGGTTTATGTAACTGTGACTGTTTTGTTATGTTTTGAGCAATGAAACCAGAGTCTATTATGAGATTTGATTGAGGTATTTGATGTATCTTGCTTTAGGGTGTTACCAAGTATCTATTGAAGGTTTTACGCTGAATTATGTAGCATGATTTCACTCTTGAATTGCATGATTCTACACTAGCACTATACACCCTCTAAGAGTTTGATAAAATGTCTTCTTATAGCCATAACAAATGGAATGAATGTATGTATATAGTATTCCCTGTATGGTGTTGGAATGTGACTATGCCCTAATCGGGGGTTGCATGCCGAGTAACCTTCTCAAGTGGTTTGTATCTTGATAAACTTTCAGAGGGTTTGTACTTTGGCACAACGGGTGGTAGGGTGCGACTATCCATCAACCTTGTTGGGAATTTGTACCCATCAACCTATCAGGGGTTTGTACTCCGACGCCACAGGTGGTAGGGTGCGAGGATCCCCCAACCAATCGAGGGATTTATACTCTAGCACCATAGGTGGTAGGGTGCATACCATCCTATTGACGAGGTTTGTACCAAAATCACCAATGGTGGTAGGGTGTGATGATCCACCAATAGTTAATGGTCTCTTCTTACATATATGGTATGTTCTATAAAAGCTTATTTTATTTCAAGTTATCCATACATGTCATATTGTTAGTATGTTATTCATTGCTTATGATTATGCATTTTACCTATGTTGCCCATCTCTTGTTGCATTGCATCCTACATACTTAGTATATTCAAATGTACTAACGTATACTCTATGCCTACATGATATCACTACGTATGAACCGGAGCACCGCTTGATCATCATTCTCCTCCATGTGGCTTGTTCAATTGTCCTACAAGCTTGTTGGTAATTCCTCCACTTTGGGGACGTTTCTTATGAACTCTTGCTATGTATTAAGACTACAATTCTTGTGGTTATGTATTGACTATGAGCGTGAGCCCGATTGCTTATCTTGGCCCCTGCTCTTATCTATGTAATAGAGGTGTTGTTGGACATGTTATGTATCTATGTTATGAATCTTGACTCTTTCTTCTTTCGTGATGTTATGATATGAAGTTTTATCCTAAGTTCCAATTCCCTTGTTTATGCTTATTTCTCATTGTAATTTTGATTGCCTCCATGACCAAGAATATGAATGATATGCTATGAAGCTTGTTTGGGGATCCTTCGGGTTCGTGATAGATAGAATCCAAGCAGTAGGTTGTTAGATCCTCAGATTCCAACACACCTTATTGGTTAGAGTCTTGTTCATGGTTCTGTTGTGCACCACAAATATGACTAGGAGGCTATGACACATTTTAGGAATTGTTTCCCTTCTTCATGTTCTAGGTCGTGCTATAAGTTTAAGTAAGCTTTCCTCCCATAATGCTTGTACTTTTCTATGCTAGATCATGCCTAACACAAGAGAGTGACGAGCCCGCAACCTCGAGGGTCAACTAGCCAATAGAGATCTTAGGGATGCTCTCACCTTGCTTACATAAGTTGTGGCTAATCAAGCTAATCAAGGCGCCCAATTCCCTTATGTTCCTACACCAGCATCTCAGGTGAGAGACTTCATGAGAATGAATCCTTAGGAATTCCATGGGTCAAAGGTGAGTGAGGACTCTCAAGAACTAATTGAGGTTTACAAGATTTTTTTCTATTATGGGTAGGAGCCCAGAGGATAAGTCATAGTTGGCGGTTTACCAACTCAAAGGTATAGCACAAATATGGTACAACCAATGGAAAGAGGAAAAGGGAGTCAACTATGTGGTGCTTTGGGTGGAGTTCAAGGTGGCCTTCCTTAATAGGTTCTTCCCCCTATAAATTAGGGAAGCCAAGTTTGTGGAATTTATGAATTTGAGAAGAGGGTCCATGAGTGTGAGGGAGTATGTCCTCAAGTTCAACCAACTTTCGAAATTTGTTCCACATGTGGTGGTCGACTCAAGGTCTAGGATGAACAAAATTTTGATGGGTATGTCTAATTTGGTTAGGGAGGTGTGTTGGTCTGCCATATTGATTAGTGACATGGACTTGTCACGTTTGATGACCTGTGCCAATCAAATGGAAGGTGAGAAATTGAGAAAGAGGAGGGGTCGTGAGTTTAAGAGAGCCCGTTTCGAGGCTAAGTACCAAAAGGGTGACCAGATCCACCAAGGCCAATGATCCTCCCATGCTTCTAATAGCGGATTTGCCAATGGCTTCCCAAGAACCAAGGTGTTGTTGTTGTGGTTCCTAATGAGGTGTGTCCTAGGTGTGGTAAGGGTACTAAGGTCCTATGCTTAAGAGATACTAATGCATGCTTCAATTGTGGTGAATTGGGTCACAAAAAGGTAGATTACCCTCGAAAACATAACAAGGACAAGGAGGTTTGTCCATAAGGTTCTAATGTAGCTCCTTTGGGGAGAGGTGGCTGACAAGATAGTGGCCCAAGGCAAAATAAGTTCTATGCTTGGTATGGGAGGCAAAGAATTTATGAAGTCGCCAATGTTGTTATCGGTATGTTGAAAATCTTTGACTTTGATGTGTATTCATTAATTGATCTGGGTACCACTCTTTCTTTTATTACCCTCTTTGTTGCCAAAAAGTTCCATGTTGACCTCGAGTTGCTGCATGAGGCATATAAGGTGTATACTTCTATTAGTACATCTATTGCTGCTAGAAAAGTTTATAGAAGTTGTCCTATTTGCATCTTCCATAAAATATTTCCTTGTGATCTTGTTGAGTTAGACATGGTTGATTTTGATATTATTCATGGGATGGATTGGTGGCATGCATAATATGCTTCTATTGATTGTAGAACCTGTACAGTTAAATTCCAATTCCCAACCGAAGGGAGAGTCAAAATGTGGTGGTCAACGGTAGATTCATTTCTTGCATTAAAGCTCATAAGTTGATCTCTAGGGGGTGTATTTATCATCTTGAGAGGGTAAGAGATGTGGAGTCTAAAGAACTTCCCATACAGTCGGTTCCAGTTGTAAATGAGTTTCTTGATATCTTCCCAAATGACCTTCTCGATGTTCCTCCTGAAAGGGAAATAGATTTTGGCATAGACCTCCTCCCTGATACTCAAACCATTTCTATTCCTCCTTACAGTATAGCCCCGGCGGTGTTGAAAGAGCAATTGAGGGACTTTTGAAGAAGGGGTTCATTAGTCCTAGCCAATCACCCTGGGATGCACTGGTGTTGTTTATGAAAAAGAAAGATGTTTATTGACTACCCATAACTCAATAGGGTTACCATCAAGAATAGATATTCTTTTATAAGAATTGATGATTTGTTCAACCGATTGTGAGGGGATAGCCATTTCTCTAAGATTTATCTTCGGTTCGGGTATCATCAACTAAAGGTGAGGGAGTGCGATATTCCCAAGATGGCCATCTGAATAAATATGGGCATTATGACTTTGTTGTGATGTCTTTTGGGTTGACCAATGCACCGACCATCTTCATGGACCTTATGAATAGGGTCTTCAAACTCTACCTTAATTCTTTTGTTATGGTATTCATTGATGACAGTTTGATCTATTCTCGTGGTGAGGATGAGCATAGAGCTCATTTGAGGATTATGTTACAAATATTGAGAGAGGAGAAATTGTATGCAAAATATGAAAAGTGTGAATTTTGGTTAGGGGAGGTTGCCTTCCTAGGACATGTGGTATCGATGGATGGTATTAAGGTGGATTCTAAAAAGATCGATATCATTTGAAATTGGCCTAGACCATTGACTCTATGAGATGTTAGGAGTTTCTTTGTCTTAGCAGGCTATTATCAGACGTTTGTGAATGGGTTCTCTTCTATTTCTTCTCCTATGAAAAAATTGACTCAAAAGAAGGTTAAGTTTGTCTGGTCCGATGAATGTGAGAGGAACTTCCAAACATTCAATGATAAGCTTGTGTCTGCTCCTGTATTGTCACTACCAGATGGGCTTAAGGGGCTTGTTGTGTATTGTGATGCTTTCCAGGTTGGTTTGGGTTGTGTATTGATGCAAAATGGTAAGGTCATAGACTATGCCTCTAGTCAACTTAAAGTGCATGAAAAGAACTACCCTACCCATGATCTTGAGTTAGTCGCCATTGTGTTTGCATTAAAGATTTGGTGTCATTACTTGTATGGGGTGTATGTTGATGTGTTCACCGATGATAAGATCCTACAATATGCCTTCACTCAAAAGGATCTCACCTTCAGGCAAAGGAGATGGTTAGAACTTCTTAAGGACTATGATATGAATATGCATTATCATCTTGGTAATGCAAATATAGCTGCAGATGCTTTGAGTAGGGTGGCTATGGGTAGCCTAGCTCATATTCATAGTGGTGACAAGGAAATGTCCAGGCAGGTTATCATGACACAAGCCTAGGGTCTAGACGTGATCAGCGAATGGGGAATCGAAGGAACTCTAAACAAGCCTTATAGCATATCATTACACATCCTTGGTCGTGAAAGCAATGTGAAGCAATGTAAGAAACATAAACAAGGTGAATATGGACTAAGGGAGAGAGATATTTATACTTAAATAGCTTGAATATCATAAGTGAGTCAAAGCTCAAGTATAATAAATAACATGTCCAACAACACCTCTATGCATAGATAAGAGCGGGGGCCAAGACAAAGCAACCGGGCTTACCTTCATTGTCAAAATAGAACATAAGAAATGTGTCTCAACACAAAGATAAGAGTAACATAGACTAAGGTCCCTAAAGTGGAGGATTCACCAACTAGCTTTGAGTAGAATCGATCTAGCCACATAAAGGAGGAGGATGATCAATTTGAGCACTGGTTCCTATATTGTGATATCATGTAGGAAAGAGTATGTGTTAGTACATTTCAATATACTAAGTATGTGGGATACAATGCAATAAGAGATAAGCATCATAATCCAAAATGCAAAATAATAGGCAATAGGCATAATATATAGCAATATGACATGTATGATCAATGAATAAGTAAAACATGCTTAAGTAGCTCATGCTCATATAGGACATAATATGTGTAGAAGATACCAAGCTAGATTTCCAAAGTACAAACCCCTTGATAGGTTAGTGATGATAACACCCATCACCCTAGTGTGTGAGTTACAAACCCCTCATTAAGGTTAGTGATGATAGCACCTAAGTGTGTGAGGTACAAAGCCCTCATCAAGGTTAGTGATGATAGCACCCATCACCCTAGTGTACGAGATTTCCAAAGTACAAACACCTTCATTGGTTACTAATGATAGTATCCTTCACCCTAGTGTGTGAGCTACAAACCCCTTATCAAGGTTACTGATGATAGAACCTATCACCCTAGTGTGACACTCTAAATAGCATTCATCATGTACGTAAGTTCATTTCATCATCATATAGTCATTCAAATCATATCTCATGCTTTGGGCCTTTCCATAACTGGACATTTTACCAAACACTTAGCGGGTGCGTAAATGGAGTAGAATACCATGCGATTTAGAGATGAAATCATAGAAGAAAATCTATTGTAAAACCATCAATTAACACCTTGCAATACCCCCAAGACATACACATCAAATCCACTCATCAAATCCAGCACTAGATCCAAGATTTAGATCTCAAAACATCCTAAAACAACCATACTTCCATGAACACAAATCACTGTGCAATAATTTTTTTAATATATAAGACCCACATGTAAAATCAACTTTAAATCATGCAATATCAGTAAAAAGGAGATTAGGACATTATGGGTGAAAGGAACCAATGGCTAAAACCCACATACCTTGACTTTGGAGAATCCTTGAAGAAGATTGGAGATGGAGACTTGAAGCTTGAATGAAATCCTTGATGAAATCCTTAAGATTGGTCTTGAGTTTGGGACTTGAATTTCGGGTGAAATATCAGTCTAAATTTTTGAGTGAGTATTGGGGAATGTTTAAGATGATATGAGGGTGAAATAAGGCTAAGTATAGGTATTTTCATGTGTAGGAACCCTCAGGCCCAATACTTATAAGTCTTGGACCAAAAAAATTAAAACAAGCACCAAAAATAACAGTGGCGCATGACGGAAGTAACGTGGATTTTTCTTTGGAAATTACATTTTTTGCGTAAATGAGTTCTACGAAAATGGGCATAAATCCTTTATATGAACTCAGAATGAGGTGAAACAAAATGCATTGGAAAGATTATTCAAAGAGATTTAAGTTGGTAGGTTGTTGGACACTCAGTTCTTTGTGTGCTAAGAGATATGCCCCTTCAAACTTTACCCTCCTAAATAGTGTTTTTTGTGATTTTTGGATATTGATATGGTTGCTCTAAAATTTGGGTTAGTCCATTTTCCACTCAATTTGACCCTCTGAACAAGAAAATGAAGTTAGACTTTTCAATAGCAAATGGAATTTTAGATATATGGAAATTAAGATTCCCGTTACTTTCGAGGCACATTTTTAGGCACTTTTTGGGGTCGTTATAGAGGTGCATCGATTGGCTAGATTGAGAATTAGATTGGAAGAGGTCGGTAGTGTTGATATTGTTGTGGATGGTTCTAGGTCTTCTTTGGTTGATGAGTTGATGGAAAAAAAAGATCTTGATCCCTCCTTGGTAAAATTGAAGGCTTTGGTAAAAGAGGGCAAGGTGGAGGTTTTCTCCTAAGGGGGAGATGGTTCCTTTAGGTACCAAGGTAGGTTGTGTGTACCATGTGTTAATGGTTTGATAGAAAAGATCTTTGATGAGGCCCATAACACTTCCTATTCTATTCACCCCAGTTCCACCAAAATGTATAGAGAGTTTAGAGAGGTATATTAGTAGGGGGGCATGAAAAGAGACATTGCCAAATTCGTTTTTCGTTGTCATAGTTGTCAACAAATCAAAGTCGAGCATCAAAGGCTAGGTGGCCTAACCCAAGACATTGACATTCCTACTTGGAAGTGGGAGGTGATTAATATGGATTTTGTGGCTGGGTTGCCTAAGACTAGAAAAGGTTTTTATTCTATTTGGGAGGTGGTTGATACGATGGTGAAATCTACTCACTTCCTACTAGTTAAGATCACATATAGGGTTCAGGAGTATTCTAGGTTGTACATCCATGACTTGGTGAGATTGCATGGGGTTCCCTTCATCATTTCGGATCGTGGAGCTCAATCTACTTCATATTTTTGGAGATCTTTCCAAAGGGGTCTTAGTACTAGAGTTAAGTTTTCTATGGTCTTCAACTCTTAAACGGATGGCCAAGCTTAAAGGACAATCCAAATCCTTGAGGATATGACTAGAGCATGTGTATTGGAGCTTAAAGCTAGTTGGGATGAGCATCTTCCATTGATTGAGTGTGCCTACAACAATAGCCCTAATTCTAGCATTAGTATGCTTATTTTGAGGCTCTCTATGGTAGATATTGTAGATCACTGGTGGGGTGGTTTGAGGTTGGTGAGGTGAACTTGATAGGACTGGATCTGGTTATGGAAGCTCTTGAGAAGATTAGGATGATTAGAGAAAGGTTGAAGACAGACCAAAGTCACCAAAAGTCCTATGCCGATGTGATGAAAAGGGATATTGAATTCCAAGTTAGTGATTGGGTTTATTTGAAGGTCTCACCCATGAAGGGTGTCGTTTGTTTTGGTAAGAAGGCCAAGTTGAGCCCAAGATATATGGGTCTTTATATGGTGATGAGAGGGGTTGGCAAGGTAGCTTATGAGTTGGAATTTCTTAGAGAAATGGATTTGGTTCATCTGGTGTTTCATGTGACTATGTTGACGAAATGTGTGGGTTATCCGAATGCTATTATGTCTCTTGATGTTATAGGTATGGTTGAAAGCAATTTGACATATAAAGAGGTTTTAGTTCAGATTTTAGATAGAGAAGTGAAGAGGTTGAGAAAAAAAAGAGATGGCTTCTGTTAATGTCTTTTGGAGAAATCAACAAGTGGAAAGTGCTACTTGGGCGGCCGAAGCGAATATACAAAAGTAATATCCTTACCTTTTCTCCTCTACTCAAGCCCAAGGTATTGATCTAAGTCCTTTATATGATCTCTAGTCTTAAGTTCAGACCTCGCGTTATTGCATATGTTCATGTTTAAATTGACAAGTACTTCATGATTTTACACTTATGATAAGATTTGGAAATGATGTTTAAGTCCACTGTTGCATTTCGCTGTGGGCTGAAATTTTTCATGTTTATGTCTCTCATATACATCTCTTTCACATTCAGGGACATATTTTCCCAAGAGGGAGATATTGTAACGACCCCAAAAAGTGTCCAACAATGTGACTCGAAAGAGCCCATATATCTCAAAACGCAGGAGCGATATTGAAAATTTGACTTCATATTCTTGATTAGGGGGTCATGTTGAGTGGGAACTAGGTCTAACCCTTATTTTAGAGCAATCGAATCACAATTCAAAATTTTCAAAATCTTAATTTCCAGAATCGATCCGTGACGCGCAACTATCGCGGACATGTGTAAACATGGTCTCCGCGATAGGACCTAGACATGGACCTCCGTAAATTCTACCTAGTTATTTTTCTTGCGGTCCAAGACTTTTGAGTCTTGGGCCTAAGTTTTCCCAAAGGTCAATATACCTATACTTAGCCATTTTTTACCCTCAAATCATTATAAACATTTCCCAATACTTATTCAAACACTTAGCCAAATATTTTACTCCTAAATTCATATAATATACCAGGTGTTTTTAAGCCTATACCTGTGTGAAAAGATAATGTTCAAGTGAATTCCTATTGCGTTAAGTAAAATTTGAAATAAAGGTCATATTACCTATTAGCATGATTTAGTTATGTGATTGTTAAGGTGGTCTTGGAAGGGAAGTTGGTTTATCAATGGTATAATATTTTAGGGGCAATGTTATGTGATGATAAGACTAAAAATAAAGTTTTGTTTGCATTTTGAATTATTCGAAATGAAGGTACATATGATGGTTGAGTAATTGACTTGTTTGAGAGTAATTGTTTTGCCATTATTACATGGCTTGCATGGGTAGCCTTTTGCATGCCTTATCATGACTTGAGACAATACCATGGCACCATGGGAAATGATAATGCTAGCATACCTAAGTCGCATGCCCACTCCCTTGTGTTTAGCATCTTTCTTCTTTTTAAAAGTGAGTCAAAAAGCCCCTTTGCACCGAATGATTTCATTCCCTTTTCCCCACATATTTTTTTACAACTTTTTAGTGATTAAATGACCCTTATAATCCTCCCCCCCCAAATTAGGATACACCGCCTCGCATTCCTTACTCCCGTACTGTATCGTCCG
>JAOTQR010080084.1:0-10110 GCA_025774065.1 Solanum ossicruentum
GGTAAAATCGGAATCCTTACAGGGGAAGCAGGGGAAATTCGAAAACATTGTGCCTTCAGAAACTAAAGGGAAACTAATTTTTTTTTTGTTGCAAGATTTTAATAATTTTGGTATTGTTTATGTTCTATGGTGAATAATCTATCCCAATTCTGATTGTATATTGTAAGTTTGTATCTGTTTGTTAAGCATGTAACAAATAAAAAAACATTGTTTTGCTTTTACTAGCACATGTTCTCATTTTATCGACTAAATTACACGATTAAGCAAACATATACTACTAAACCATTTATCATAGCTATAGTTTTACCGCTAGCCACTAATGTTTCATCTGAGTTGCTAGGGGCCACTTCCAAATTTGTATATTGGCATCAAATTATACGAACAAATTTGTGTATTGACAATGAATTATACAAAAGAAAATACAATAGTAGTTTCCTTTGTAAGCTACATAGTTATAGTAATCCCTTATCCCTTTTTTTTATATGACAAGGAAAACCTGCAATCGTTATCTTTGGGTGCTCAAAGGGTAAATTTCGACTTCTATGCAAAAACTCGCAAACCACATAGGAGAAGTAATCAGCACTGAACAAGTCCAGTGCAATGAACTCGACCCATTTTAAATACATTATTTCTACCCTTAATCTAAGTTCATATTTTGTTGTGAGACAAATTAGAATTGCCATCAAGTCCTTTCTTGCTGGAATATTCAAAGAAGTCCTTCACTGCTGTTGCCCTATATTTTGGAGGATTTTCTTTTGACAATAACTCCTCAATTGGTCCATAAATTCTGGAAGATGTCATTGCACCTGTGGTGAAGAAACTTGCTATTGATATTCTTGGACCAATTTTGTTGGCCTATACTCTGCGTGCTATGCTTTTATACTTGTCATTCGATATAAGCTGAAAAATCAAAAGTTGAACAAAACTTTGTAAGTTGATAGTAACTTGTTAAAATTCATAGAACGGGTGATTTATATTAATTCTGTTGGTCTTATCTATGATCATTCATCTTTCAGTTTAATGTACCAAAATTACGATGACAAAAAGCTCAACTAAGTTTATAGGTCACAGAACGTTCAAAAATGGTATGCTAAATTCAATCATGAATGATGCAAAGTAGGATGTCACATGTGTTCATTAATCAACATGGGTTGTGATGGAATATTGAGATTTTTCTATTTTAATCATCATAAGTTTCAGGTTTAAGCTGTGTGAATGAAAAAAATCCTATATTACGAGCGAAGTCCTAAAAATGTGTTCCGAAAGAGAGGCTTAGGATAGGTTAGAAATTCATAAACAACCCTTAGGAATAGTCAAAATTACGAAAAAGCAATTAATAAAACGGATGTCAAAAAGTGCCAGGGGTCTCGTATAAGGGTCACACGGACCATGTGGCCTTCTGTGAGGCTTTACGTAGATAAATTCTCAATTGATGAAGTTCTAAGACGGTGATTCCATGATTGGAAAATTTTCACACCAACACCCTTATGGACCACCAGATGACCCGTGAAGGGTCACACGAACCGTGTGAGGCTCATGTGTAAGGTGCCTTGGCCAAAACATGGTTTTCAAGGCCAAGGCTCCTCTCACGGGCCACTACACGACCAGTAAAGTGGCGCACGAACCGTGCAGGGTTCATATGATGCATGCCTTAGAATTGAATTCCAACTTAAGGACAACACTCCACACACAAGGCCAAGGGCCACCTCAAGGCTACCCCACACGGCCAATGATGTGTCACACAACCCTTAGAGGTGTCCATGTGGTGTCACCTTGGTAAAAAACCTTTCAGAACCAAATTCCATGCACTATTAAGGCCATACAAAGTCTGAGTCTTTAATTGCTGGTTTCCTGTTCCTTGGCTCATAAAATCCTACCAGGCGTCCCCAGCCGCCGGTCCACTTGGATCTATTCCCGAGCTCGTTGTAAACCTACTCGTATGATTTTCCGAGAATGCTGTATTGAAGCCCCCGCGGCATCAGAATTCGTGGGCTATCACCCACAGAAAACTGCTGAAATCACCTGTTTCCAGTTCCTTAGCCCATAAAATCCTACAAGGTCTCCGCCAAGGCCGCCAAGCCACCTGGGCCTCTTGCCAGACAAGTTATGGATCCACATATATGATTTTTTGAGAATCTTGACTAAGAGTCCGATGCAACCCCAGAATCCGTGGGCTAACACCCACAAAAAACTGTCGAAATTGCTTATTCCTGTTTCTTGACCTATAAAATCCTAATAGGCATCCGCCAATATTGCCGGGCCACCTAGGCCTCGTGCCGGACTCGTTTTGAACCCAACCATATGATTTTTTGAGAATCTTACACCGGATCCCCATGCATCCTCAGAATCCGTGGGCTAACACCCACAGGAAACTACTGAAATCACATGTTTTTTTTTTCCTTGGCCTATAAAATTATGCCAGGCCTCCGCCAATACCGTGGGGCTACCTGGGCCTCTGCCGGGCTCATTGCGGATCCACTTGTATGATTTTTTGGGAATCTTGCGCCAGATCCCCATGTAGCCCTAGAGTCGTGGGCAAATACCCACAGAAAACTGCTGAAATCCCCTTTTTCCTGTTCCTTAGCCTATAAAATCCTATCAGGCCTCTGCCAATGCGGCCGAGCCACTTGGACCTCTTGTCGTGCTCATTGCAGATCCACCCATATGATTTTTTAGGAATCTGGTATCGGAGCCCCAACCCAGAATCTATGGGCTAGCACCCACATAATAATGCTGAAATCATCTATTTCCTGCTCCTTGGCCCTTAAAATCATACTAGGCCTTCGCCAATACCACTGGGCCACCTGGGCCTCTTGTCGGGTTAGTTGTAGACCCATCCATTTGATTTTTTGGGAATCTTACGTCAGAGCCTCATGCAGAATCCATAGGTTAACACCCATATAAAACTGATGAAATCGCATATTTCCTGTACCTTAGCCTATAAAATCTTACCAGGCCTCCGCCAACGCCGCCAGGCCATATAAGCCTCTTGCCGGGCTCGTTACGGACCCAACCGTATGATTTTTCGGGAATATTGCACCAAACACCATGCAACCCTAGAATCCGTGGGCTAAAACCCATAGAAAACTGCCGAAATCATCTATTTCCTCTTTCTTCGCCCATAAAATCCTACTAGGCCACCGCCAACACCAATTCCGTCGGGCCACATTGGACTCTTGCTGGGCTTGTTGCAGACCCATCTATTTGATTTTTCAGGAATCATGCATCAGAGCCTTATGCAACCCCAGAATCCGTGGGCAAACACTCATAGAAAACTGCTGAAATCGCCCGTTTCCTGTTCCTTGGCCCAAAATATCCTATCTGGCCTCCGCCAGGGCCACCGTGCCACCTGGACCTTTTGTCGGGCTAGTTGTGGACCCACTCGTATGATTTTTTGAAAATCTTGTGGCGGAGCACCTTGCAGCCCCTGAATCCATCGGCTAACACCCACAGAAAATTATCAAAATCGCCCGTTCCTGTTCCTTCGCTCATAAAATCCTACTAGGCCTCCGCCAATGCCCTTGGGCCACTTGGACCTTATATCAGCCCCATTATAGACCCACACTTATAATTTTTTAAGAATCTTGCGTCAAAGCCCCATGCAGCCCCAGAATCCATGGGCTAGCACCCACATAAAACTGTCGAAATCACCTGTTTCCTGTTCATTGACCCATAAAATCCTACCACGCCTCTACCAACATCGTCGAGTTACCTGAGCGACTTGTCGAGCTCGTTGTGAACCTATCCGTTTGATTTTTCAGGAATCTTGTGCCGGAGGCCCATGCAACCCCATAATTCATGGGCTAACACCCATAGAAACTACTGAAATCGCATGTTTTCTATTCCTTGGCCCATAAAATCATACCATGCTTTCGCCAACACTGCCGGGCCAACTGAGCCTCTTGCCAGGCTCGTTGCAGACCCACCCCTTGCAACCCCAGAATCTGTGGGCTAACACTTATAAAAATTGTCAAAATCGCCTGTTTCCTGTTCCTTGGCTCCTTAAATCCAACCATGCCTCCGCCAACGTTGTCGGGCTACCTGGGCCCCTTGCTAGGCTCGTTACGGACCCACCCGTATTATTTTTTCAAAATTTTACATTGGAGCCTCATGCAACCCTAGAATCTATGGGCTAACTCCTATAGAAAGCTGCTGAAATCGCTTGTTTCCTGTTCCTTAGCAAATAAAATCCTACCAAGCCTTCGCCAAAGCCACTAGGTCACCTGGACCTCTTACCTGGCTCGTTGCGGACCCCCGGGAATCATGCGCCGAAGCCCCATGCAACCCTAGAATCTGTGGGCAAACATTCATAGAAAATTGCAGAAATCGCATGTTTCCTGTTTCTTGGCCCATAAAATCCTACCAAGACTCCGTTAAAGCCACTGGGCCACATGAGCCTCTTGCTAGACTCGTTATGGACCCACCCATATGATTTTTTGGGAATCTTGCACAGGAACACCATGCAGCCCCAGAATCTATGGGCTAACACCCATAGAATAACTGCTGAAATCGCCTATTTCCTCTTCCTTGGCCCATAAAATATTACTAAGCTTCCGCCAATGCCACAGGGTCACCTGTGGCTTTTGTCGGGCTTGTTGCAGACTCACCCAATATGATTTTTCGAGAATCTTGTGCTGGAGCCCAATGCAGCCCCAAAATCCATGGGCTAACACCCACAAAAAACTGTTGAAATAGCATGTTTCCTATTCCTTGCCCATAAAATCCTACCTGGCCTCCGTCAACGTCGCCGGGCCACCTGGGCCTCTTGCTGGGCTCGTTGCGAATCCACCCATATGATTTTTCTAGAATCTTGCGCTGGAGCCCTATGCAACCCTAGAAACTGTAGGCTAAGACCCACAGAAAACTGTCAAAATCATATGTTTCCTGTTCCTTGGCCCATAAAATCCTAGCAGGCCGCCGCCACGCCGCCGAGCCACCTGGGCCTTTTGCCGGCTTCGTTATGGACTCACTTATATGATTTTTCGAGAATCTTGTGCCGAAGCCCTATGAAGGCTCAGAATCCATGGGCTAGCACCCATAAAAAACTACCGAAATCGCCTATTTCCTGTTCCTTGACCCATAAATCCTACCAGGCCTCCACCAACGCCGTCAGGCCACCTAGGCCTCTTTTAGGGATCATTGCAGACCTACCTATGTGATTTTTCAGGAATCTGGAGCCCCATGCAGCCCCAGAATTCGTGGGTTAATACCCACAGAAAACTACCAAATCTCCTATTCTGTTTCTTGACCCATAAAATCCTACTAGTCCGTCGCCAACGCAGCCGGGCCACTGGGCCTCTTGCCGGGCTCTTACAGACCAACCCGTATGATCTTTTGGTAAACTTGCGCTGAATCCCCTTGCAGCCCCTGAATCCATGGGCTAGCATAAATAAAAAATTATTGAAACTACATGTTTCTTGTTTCTTGACCCATAAAATCCACCAGGCCTCCGCCAATGTCGCCGGGCCACATGGACCTTTTTGTTGGGCTCCTTATGGACCCACCCATAAATTATTTCGAGAATCTTATGGCAGAACACCATGCAACCCATAATTTGTGCACCAACACCACTAGAAAACTACCGAAATCATTTGTTTCCTATTCCTTGGCCCAAAAAATCCTATCAGGCTTTCACCACTGTCGCCGGGCCACCTGGGCCTTTTGCTGGGTTCATTGCGAATCCACATGTATGATTTTTGGGAAATTTTGCGGCGGAACCTCATGCAACCCCAGAATCTGTGGCTTACACCTACAGAAAATTACTGAAATCACATATTTCCTTTTCTTTTCCCCTAAAAACCTACCAGGCCTTTACCAACATTGTCGGGCCGCCTGGGCCTCATAATGGGCTCGTTACAGACCCATCTGTATGTTTTTTGGGCAAGTTACGCCGAAGCCTTATGCAACCTTAGAATCTGTGGGCTAACACCCACATAAAATTTCCAAAATCGCCGGTTTCTAATTTCTTGGCCCATAAAATCCTACCAGGCCTCCGCCAAAGCCGTCGGGCCACCTGGGCCTCTAGCCGGGCTCATTGAGGACCCACCTGTATGATTTTTCGAGAATCTTTCACCAAATCCCCATGTAGCCCCAGAATCTATGCGCTAGTACCCACAAAAAACTGCCGAAATCGTCTGTTTCTTATTCCTTGGCCCATAAAATCCCACCAGTCCTCCACCAACGCCACCGGGGCTCCTGGGCCTTTTGCTGGGATCGTTGCGGACCCACCCATAGAAAACTGCTGAAATTTATGTGCTAACACCCATAGAAAACTACTTAAATCACCTGTTTCCTGTTCCCTGGTCCATAAAATCCTACCAGGCCTCCGCCAATGCCACCGGCCTTTGGCTTTGGCTTTTATTTAGAGTGGAATGCCCCTGGCCTATTTCAAAACCATTGGGCCACCTGGGCTTCTTGTCGGGCTAGTTATGGACCACCTGTACAATTTTTCAAAAATCTTGCGCTGGATCCCCATGTAGCCCCAAAATCCATGGGACAACACCCACAGAATACTGTCAAAATCGCCTCTTTCTTATTCCTTGGCCCATAAAATCTTACTAGACCTTAGCCAAGCCATCAGGCCACCTAGGCCTCTTGCCTGGCTCATTTGGACCCACCCGTATGAACTTTTTGAGAATCTTATGCCGAAGATCCATGAAGCCCCAGAATCTGTGGGCTAACACCCATAGAAAATTTCTGAAATCGCCTGTTTCCTATTCCTTAGCCAATAAAATCCTACTAGGCCTCTGCTAATGCTATCGGGCTATCTAGGCCTCTTGCAGGGCTTGTTAAGGACCCACCCGTAAGATTTTTCAGTAACCTTGTGCCGGAGCCTAATGCACCCTCAGAATCCTGGGCTAACACTCACAGAAAACTGTCAAAATCATCCATTTTCTGTTCCTTGGCCCATATAACTATACTAGACCTTTGGCAACACCACCGGGCCACTTGAACCTCTTGCTGGGTTCGATGCGGACCCATCGATACAATATTTCAGAAATCTTGCACCGGAGCCCCATGCAGCCTAGAATTCGTGGGCTAACCCCCTAGAAAACTAATGAAATCGCCTATTTCCTGTTCTTTGGACCATAAAATCCTACCATGCCTCCGCCAATGCCGCGGGGCCACCTAGGCCTCTTGTCGGGCTCGTTATAGACCCACCCATATGACTTTTCAGGAATCTTGCGCCTGAGACCCATGCAACCCCAGAAACCGTGGGCAACACCCATAGAAACTGCTGAAATTGCTTATTTCCTGTTTCTTGGCCAATAAAATACTACCAGGCCTTCACCAATGCCACCAGGCCACCCGAGCCTCTTGTCTGGCTTGTTGCAGACCCACCCATATGAATTTTTGGGAATCATGTCATTGAGCCCCATGCAGCCCTAGAATCTGTGGGATAATACGTACATTAAACTTCTGAAATCGCCTTTTTCCTGTTCCTTGGACAAGAAAATCCTACCAGGCCTCCGCCAACGCCTTCGGAATACCTGGGCCTCTTGCCGGGCTCATTGCAAACCCACCTATATGATTTTCAGGAATCTTACGCCAGAGCCCAATGCAGCCTCAAAATCTGTGGGCTAACACCCATAGAATATTGCCGAAATCACCTATTTCCTGTTCCTTGGCTCATAAAATCATACTAGGCCTCTACTAATGCCACTGTGCCACCTAGGCCTCTTGTTGGGCTCATCATGGATCCACCGGCAAGATTTTTTGAGAATCTTGCACCGGATCCACATGCAGCCCGAGACTCCTTGGGCTAATATTCACAGAAAACTGCTGAAATCGCCTGTTTCCTGTTCCTTGGCCTATAAAATCTTACCAGGCCTCCGCTAATGCTGCGGGGCCACCTAGCCCTCTTGCCGGGATCGTTGTGGATCTACTCGTATAATTATTTAGGAATCTTGCATCGGATCCCCATATAGCACCAGAATCTGTGGTCTAACCCCCACAAAAGACTGCCGAAGTCGCATATTTTGTGTTCCTTGGCCAACACCATCGGATGACCTGGGCCTCTTGTCGAGCTCGTTGCGGACTCACCGGTATGATTTTTCTAGAATCTTATACCAGAGCCCCATGTTGTCCATAATCCGTGGGCTAACACCCAAAGAGAACTGCCCAAATCGCCTGTTTCTTGTTCTTTGGCCCATAAAATCCTACCAGGTCTCCGCCAACGTTACTGGGCCACCTAGGCCTCTTGCTGGGCTCGTTGCGGACCCACGCGTATCATTTGTTAGGAATCTTGCGCTGGAGCCCCATGCAACCCTAGAATCCGTAGGCTAACACCCACAAAAAACTACTAAAATCACCTATTTCCTGTTCCTTTTCCCATAAAATCTTACCAAACCTCCACCAACGCCACGGGCCATTCGGGTCTCTTATTGGGCTCGTTGCTGACCCACTCATATAATTTTTTGGGAATCTTGCACTGGAGCCCCATGAAGCCTGAAAATCCATGGGCTAACATCCACAAAAAATTACCGAAATCACTTATTTCCTGTTCCTTGGCCCATAAAATCCTACTAGGCCTCCAGTAACGTTGTCGGGCCACTTGGGCCTCTTGTCGGGCTTATTGCGAACCCACTCATATGATGTTTTGGGAATCTTGCGTCGGAGCCTTATGCAACCCTAGAATCCGTGGGCTAACACTTATAGAAAACTTCCGAAATCACTTGTTTCTTGTTCTTTGACCCATAATATCCTTCCAGGCCTCCGCCAATACCTCCAGGCCACTTGGGCCTTTTGCCGAGCTCATTACGGACCCACTCGTATCATTTTTCAAGAATCTTGCGCTGGAGCACCATGCAACCCCAAAATTTGTGGGCTAATACCCACAAAAAACTAGTAAAATTGTCTGTTTTCTGTTCCTTGTCCCATAAAATGCTACGAAGCCTCCGCCAACACCGTCGGGCAACCTAAGCCTCTTACTAGGCTCCTTGTGGACCCACTCGTATGATTTTTTGAGAATCTTGTGTTGAAGCACCCTGCAGTGCCAGAATCCATGGGCTAACACCCACAGAAAACTGGCAAAATCGTCTGTTTCCTATTTCTTGGCCCATTAAATCCTACTAGGCGTCCTTTGCCATCGTCGGGCCGCCTGGGCCTCTTTCGGCCTCGTTGTGGACCCATTCGTATAAGTTTTTAGTAAAGTTGCGCCAAAGCCCGTTACAATACCAGAATCCGTGGGCTAACACCCATGGAAAACTATCGAAGTCGCTTTTGTCCTATTTCTTGGCCCATAAAATCTTTCTAGGCGTCCTCCACCGCCATCTGGCCAACTGGGCCTCTTTTTGGGCTGGTTTTGGTCTGACTCGTATGATTTTTTGGAAAAGTTGCAACGGTGCCCCTTGTAGTGCAAGAATCCGTGGGCTAACTCCCATAGAAAATTGCTGAAATTGTCTGTTTCTTTTTTCTTAGCCCATAAATTCTATTAGGCATCCCCCGCCGCCGCCGAGCCACTTGGGCCTCTTGTTGTACTTATTGCAATCCCACTCGTATGATTTCTCAGGAAAGTTGCACCAAAACCCCCTGTAATGCCAGAATCCATGGACTATCACCCACGTAATACTATCAAAATGGCCTGTATGGTCTTCTTCAAAGGTGCATTATTTTATCTTATCAAAAAATTAAGTAAATCACCTTTTTAGATTAGTATGTTTGTTAATTATTGCTGGAGTTGGTCCTGCTTGGCCACCAAGTATGATCCTTTTCAAAAGTGCAATATTTTTAATCTTTTATATAATATGAGGGAAGATTTGATCAGCTTCACAAGAAATTTATTTTATAAATATAAGATTCTGAAGGGTAGCCATGGTGATAGTGTATTCGGTAATGTTGTTATCATATTATTATGAGGTCAAAGTTCACCTCGTATAAATAATTTCTTATAAAAAAATATAGAATAAAATTGTGCACAATAAATTTTCATGATCTAATCATTTTCCAAACTTCAGTTTTTAACGAAAGATTAGTGCACTAAATTATTTTTCGAAAATTAACTAGAAGTATTTATGAGTCAATAAGTTAAGGAAAATAAGAGAGAAATTACAAATGAATATGAATATTTATTGTGGTGTGCATGGAAGCTAATCCCCTCAACTTTTAAAT